>BGPR01028922.1:0-19622 GCA_013235015.1 Araneus ventricosus | reverse complement strand
ATATGTCAAACAATTTTCAGTGGTCATATGTTTTTCATATGTCAAACAATTTTCAAAAAATCGTGGCCATACTTTAAGGGTAGGTCAGGCATACAGAAACAAGTCATTTTCACAATAGAATATGGTGTCGGAAATGCAAAGGGGATTCACTACAGGGAGCTCTTTACCAGTGAATTAAGTAAAAGAAAGGAATGCAAATTTACATTGAGTGGAATGCAAATTTACCATAACACAACAATCCAGTTGCCTAAATAACAAGATTACAAGTCGTATGCGGTATGGCAGATATGATGACGGCAAGTAGGGCGCACTACCAACAACAAACCTTTGGAATACTTAAGGAGTGTTGGAGAAGAATGAGTAAGTGTTCAAAGCACTTGTTGTTTGATCTTCTATTCAAATCTTCTATTCAAAAATAATTTGTTTTTGTATGCCCGACTTACCCTTAAAGTTTGGCCTCGTTTTTCAGAAATACCATGTATCTGCCATGCGTATTTTAATGATACAGAAATCATCCATAACAGAAAGAGAAAAGTGCTTGAATTTCTTTATTAGATACGAGATGATCAAGTATGAAACTTGTCCCAATCAAAAGAATAATATATGTTGCGTGATATACCATGCGTGTGCGAAGCATATTTGAAAGTGCGAAGAGTCCTTTTACGAAGCTCCATCAACTTGCTATAACCCAAAATTTAACTGAGCAATGAGGGCATTTTAGAATTCTGAAAAACCCATTTGGATGAACACTAAATGATCCCTTTAACTTCCACTGGATTTTTATTTGTTGAACAACTATATATGGAGAGTTCGGAATTAAAATTGACCAGGTCTATGAGATATTATGGAAAATAGACCTCAAACTTTGATTAGCTGCATTTAAAATAACAGTGAACTTTTAATTTTTCTTGATAGCTGGTGAAAAATAATTGAACTATGGACTTTAATCATCATTGCACAAAAAATATAACAATTCCGCAGTGCTATGGCAGTGTTAGCTTAAAATGGCAAAACATGGACTTGGTCGACTTTAACTCTGAATCTTTCATATATCGTATGGTCAATATCGATGTCTAATTCTTTCAACAGTTTCATTAACTTGTGTATCCCTTTCTTTCTATTATTATACTCTAATAAAAAGTGCAAGTTCGAATAATCGTAAAATGCCTGTATCTTTAATCAATCGCAACTCTGCGTTTTCATGTACTGAAGACTATAGCTTTGATATTTTTGAAAAGACGTAGTGGACGTAAACTACAAAACAAATCAAAACATACGACATCGTCAGAAGAATCTAACTTAACACATGTTTATTAGATTTGCACTCTTTATTTGGAAAATTATAGAACAAACGTTTAGGCTTTGCAACGTGTAAAGAAGGTAAGAAAAAATATTCATTACATCTATTTTAACTACACTGGAAAAAATGCATCCTATACGAATAATAATAGATAAGAGACAGGTATGGATTTCTCAGTGAAGAGTATGACCATTCGGACATAGATACACATTTGACATCAGTTATGCATGATGTCCTAATCTAATGAATCGAATGAAGAGAGATATTGGGAAATGCTGCTTCATTTGTCTGTCAAAGAGATTTTGAATTCCTAAACGATTCATGGAGGTTGATTTCCTTAAGCAACTCCTATGCTTTCCATATCCAATCTTATATCCTATAGCAAACTATATCTTATACAGTCTGTAAAGAATTCATATCGGGGAAATACGCCAGCTATTTCGTACGATTAATATCTTACTACACTACACTAAACCTATGTAGGTCTGTATTGTCGTCCATGAAAAGAAAGTCAATGCACACTGTAAAACAGAAAAGAAGAACATCACTCAGTAAAATCTCGGTGCAAAAAAAGATATGACGTCCCATAATTATGTCAAATATGTGAAGTCTTGCTTTGCCACTTTGGGTGGCTCCCACCACACCAATGTTTCTATGTCATAACGATCAGACTCACTGACATTCAGGTGGTGATATAGAGTTCCTTCTTCTTTCACACATGCTATTATCTAAAATAACTTTTGATGATAAATTGAGATTTTTTTCCTAGCATGATACTTTTGATCACTGTTGGTCACAACAACGAATATAATTATTACAGCAATGTAAACCTTTCCAACGATGGCTCATAGAGGAATACGTGATACTAGAGAAATAGGGATATATGTATTTCCGCATTTTACAGTAGAAATAAAATAATTTAATCTTAACGATATATAAAAGTTTAAAAGAAGCAAATAATGTTTAAATAAATTGAAGCTGACATTTTAAACTATTTCAAACATTCTTTCAAATATACACATTTTTTTCATGACATTTTATTTGCTTCTTTATAAAAAGTTCAGCTATTCTATGTAGCTTTCAAAAGATAAAAATCAAATGCACAAATGCAACAGAAGATTTTATTACTTAAATCAATAAACAGTAAAGTTTTTTTAAAAAAAAATTAGGCATTTTTGCAGCCTATTTAAGTTTATTCCTTTTGAAAATGATGTGTTCAAATTTTGAATTAAAGTAACGTGTTGTTTTCATGAGGCTAATGTTTTGGAAAAAATCATGTTTCAAAAAAAAATAAAGTCATCACATTTGTACTGCATTCAGCATATAAAGAATTCTTCACAAAGTAAGTTTATTTTTGAAGTTCAGAATAAAAGATGACGAATAAATTCCAAAAATTTATTAAATCCATTCTTTCTATCTTCTAAAATAATTTTAATCTCTTAACAACTAGCCTCAAGAATTTTAGTTTATAATTACTCAGAAATTTCCATTAACATAGAGGGGCTCTTTTTAATAAACTATTTTCCTAATAAGATTAGAATTAATAATAAATTTTCTTCGTTAGTAATATAATAATCCTTAGAAATGAATAAATAAAGATTCATATTTCTTTAAGAAGGAAATGCTAAACATTTTCCAAGTAAAATATGTGCTGCAAGCTTAAATTTACGGAAGTTTTAATACAAAATAAAAAATGATTTATTATTTAATGTCAGAATATTAAAAATATTGCACTTATTAATTTTAATTAAGGAAATTTAATCTAAGAGGTTGTTCCAGTAATGTAATTTTATTTTTTAAGATTCTTCCTTTGATGAAAGGTATGTAAAAGCCCATTAAAAGTTTTCTTTGTTCTTGCTGTTTTTCAAAGTTCATGACATTTTATTTTTATTTCTAATATGACACGGATCCTCTGAAGATTAAAATATAATTAGTTTTATTTTGTTTTCAATTACCAAGTGGACAGAACACGTCCTTAAGGAAAAATCTGTGATTTGATTAAAACTTTTTTTCAAATTATGTAAACATATTTAATTGAAATTCTGTGAGTTTATTTCCAATGCTACTTGACGGATTAGAAGAAACTTAACTGCAAATGTTGTTTAGAACCACAAAGGATCAAGTCTAGCGTTAAAGGCTTTTCCCATTGTCAGAAAATGGATCGTGCAGCCGTCATCAACAAAAACAGGAGGGACATGACTATAACTCGAGTATTTAATATCGCATCTTCACAAAACTAGTGTCGATGGAAATGCCTCAAGGAGACAGGTTTATTCAGATCGACAAACTGATTGGCCGAGTTAATTAGCTGCTGTGTCGAAATTTTTCCATTACGGAGACCGAGAGTTTTCAATATGTCGATCTGGCATGCCTTTTCCTATATTTGCATCAAATTGTGTCCCAAAATTCGCAATAGTTCTTCAGATAAAACTAATTTTGTTTGCTAAAAACTCCGCCCGAATAGAGATAACCCACTAAGAACTGTATATTATGTAAATCTCAGCTTCTTATTAACAAAAAAGGCTTTTCTTTCGTTATTGTTTCACTAAAAATTCGGAAAATTAATCAAACGTGTATCAGATTTATCTTTAATAAGAGCATTCTTCTTCAAATTCGTAATATTTTATGATTTTTTGAGTGAAAATTTGAGCCTTTTCAAAATATAATCTAGCGTCTTTATTTCATCCCATCCTAAAGGCATTTACATCCAGAAATATTTATTGTGAATGAAATGCAATCTCTTTAATCCTCTAATCTATGTGACTTCCACAATGTTTGATGTTGAAGATCCTCTTTCCACTCTCTATAGCGTCATATTTTAGGACTGAAACATGAGATTTTTAGTTAGAATTTACTTCCCATTGAGCGTTAAGCAAAATTGTAGTCAAATTCTTAAGTATATGAAAGAAATGACTTTAGCTTTAGTTTGTAGATTCATCGATTTTAATTGTTATTATTCCCATGCATTTTTGTTGTTGAAATTCAATCGAGAATTTCACTAAAGAAATTATTTCAATATGCTTTTTGCAACATTTCTTTTTTGTATTTTGTTTGAAACAAGTTACTTCTACAGTTTGTATTTCTCACATATTTTTTTTGTAAGTGTTATAGGTGCAATAAAAAATTACTAAGTGAACGGAAACGCTTCTAAAATGCTGTTAATATATTTCATAATACTGTTGACCATAAATTACTGAACCCATTTCAAAAATTAATAAAACATCCTATAATGTTGCTACTTCGTTTTTTTTAATGAGAGAGTAACTCAAAAAGTTTTTTTCAGATAGGTAATGCGCCTTTACTGCGCATTAAATCTTCTACATAGAGAGATTTCCAACGCAAGTGTCAAAATGGCTACCATGCAGCAGAAGACACGTCTCTAGTTCCACGAAAGGAAATCAATTGTAACATTTCAAAGACGTTTTGGCCTAGAGAAGCGAAATTGTAGTCTCCAAGTAAGAATCCCATGAAGTGTTGGTATGAGCAATTTAAGGGAACAGGTCATAGGAAAGGTGCTGGCCGACTAACTGTCTCAGACAAAGTTGTTGAACTAGTGAGGGAGACTTTCACTCCTTAATTGCTCATACTAATGCTTAATGGAGCTCTTACTCGGTGACCAACAATTTCGATACTTTAGCTGAAAACGTCTTTGAACTGTTACAATTGATTTCCTTTCGTGGAACCAGAGACGTGCCTTCTGCTGCATGGTAGCCATTTTGACACTTGCGTTGGGAATTTTCCGCTGCAGCAGATTTAGCACGTCGTAACGGCGCGTTATCTATCTGCAAAAAATTCTTTTTGAGCTATTCTCGCATTTAGAAAAGCGAAGTTGCTACATTATAGCGCTTTTTTCTAAAAATTTATTTTTGAAATGGCCAATAATTTATGACCACTCGTACATTTTCTATAATTTAGAAGAGACGTTAAAAACTTAACAAATCATGATTTTAATCATTGTATTGTTATTGTGATAAAATTAAACCTTACATAACATCAAAATTTGCTCAAAATTTTTAGTGTATTACTGCAGAACGAGCATCAATAAACAAATAAATAAAAATAATTTATCTTTCGCTTGAATAAATTTGCTTAACAAAGTTTCTTTCAAATATTATTTTTTAAGAAATTATATAAAAATTAAATGTTATGTACATGCTTATTTGAATATATTTTTAAAATTATTATTTTTTATATAGGCATTACTAACTTACCACGTCATCTCGATTTTTATAGAATTCAAATGATCATTTGCTTATATCTGTGACGCCTTCTGGATCAATGTTCGAGTAGAAATTTGACGAAATTTATTTTGTCTGTCAAATCGTTTACTATATCGTTCTAATTTGTTTACAACTATTAACTAATTTTAAAACAACTATTATAATGTGAAATACCATAGCTCATGAAACAAACCATTGAATTGAATGTATCAATTCAAATCAATCACATTTTCGTGTTATGTGTTATCAGAATATTGCAAAGAAACCTCATTTTGCCCGTTTTAATTATGCTTAAAATATCGATGAAAATAATTAAATTTGACACAAAGAAGCAAATCTTCAAATGTATTGGCAAACTTCCTCATATGAGTAATTTTTCATTGTTTAAATATCTCAATTTTTCTGATTGTTCAAAACATCTGGAATTTACTCACTGAACTGAATTCTTACCTCACTGCTTCACCGAATTCTTAAAAACTTTTATAACTTCAAGTCATTTTTACAGCATTTGTTAAGAGTTTCTACTGAGTTTTTTCTGAGTGGACATCACTTGTTTCATTCACAAATTAACATTACGTTTTTTTCTAAATAAACACATGAAGATGACGGAAAATAATTTTTCATCCAAAAAACTTTTGTTGCATCGTTTGTTGTTTAGCTGGGACAGTAATATATTGTTACAAAAATTCTCCTGGTTGGTATACGTGAATGTAGTCCAAAAAGCAGGATAATAAAAGAAAAACAAATGACTCTTTATTCCACGAATATTCCAGGGAAAAAACACGTAGCACAAAAAACAAAACTAATCAGCATTTTCGTAAATTAATAACTCAAGCAGGCAACAGATCACTAGTAAAAATCAGTCACAGCAGTATCAATAGCACTTAATGTCTATCAGTTCAACAGTTTGTACTTTACTTTACACTACGACACCCCCCCACCTCCCCAATTGCAGAGATAATTGTCTCCGGTTTGCAACTAGTTTGTACTCCTGACCAAACTCCACCTGATTGATTGTGTAACGTAGCTTGGTATTTATTCTTTTTCTGACAGTATGTGACGTGTCATAGAAGTCTCTCGAAGGTTCCGTTCCTAGTAGAGACAGGATCATAATTCTGGCTTTTTCTGGAAGCTTCGTTTTTTCATCGAAGTCGCCAAAACTGGGGTCCATTGGCTTGACTTTTAGTAAAACCTCTATAAACTCTCCTCTCTCCTCTTTTCTGCCATAAGATTAGCATATCAGGGAAACAAATTAACAGCCTTGTGATAATATTTACACACTACCAAAAGAGAAGAAAGAGCTGGACAAGAATTTTTAAAAAATGTAAAAATACTTTGACTTCTCAGAAACTGCATAGAATTCCATACATTTATTTGATTCTTCGAAATTCATGACAACATTGCTTCGCATTTATTCTAATCTTTCGTGTAAGGAAGAGATATTTCTCTAAATTCTTATTGAAAGATGGAATAATTTTTTACGTTATTGAAAATTCGAATACATTGATTACTAAAGATGGCGTTTGGATTCAATCAAATAGAATAATTCCTTCACCTGCATATTCGTTCTACTCACAGTATGATAAAAACAAATTCAGTGATTTATGAATGTTAATAATTTTATTATGGATAGTTGCATCTAAAGACAAATTTGATAAGTATGAAAGTTAATTATATTATCTTAACTAATAACACAGGTCTACAATGAAAAGTTTTTATTCAAAATAATTGCTTTCAATAATTTAAATAAGTGCTTTCTATAGATTTTGTAATGCTGATTATTGGAAAAATAAATAAAAAATTCCATCTCTTAGTTTCGTCACAAAGCACAGGTTCAATGTGTACGAATAATGTATATTTTAGAGCAGCATTATTCATTGTTTTTCTTCATAAGTTATAAGTAATAGTAGAATATTTACAAAAACAAATTGTTTAAGCACATGAAAGGAAATCTATTTTTTCCTATTTTATATGCAGTAATAACAACGTGTTTATTAAACATATTTTGATAGTCTTCTTCTAAAATGTTTTCATGAATTATCTTATTTCTGGAAATTATTTTCCTTGGAATTTGCTGTTTGAAACACAAGTGTTTGGTTGGAGTGCAAGCGTAAGGATTTTACATTTCTTTCAGTCCTTTACAACGAGATGAAAATTTTAAATTGCTGTTTGTCTAAATTATTTACATACAAATATTGGAAATGATTTATATATTATTGGAAGTTCGAATATAAATATTTATAACATGCTTAGCGAAAGAGAATTAAATTAAATGTTTCCTTCAAGCCCATTTATGACATAAGCTAACTAAGATAATAGATTTACAGACTTTTGAGTATCGTTAATTTTTATACAGACTGCAACATCTAAAAACACGATGTGTGCACATGTAATGCATCTTCTTTCCCGAAACTCTTTAAGAATTTAACATGGATGAGTGATTTTATGGAGAATAATCATGATTAATGAAAACCTTCTCGTTTACATTCAGCTGTTAAATAAAAAAGAATCTAATATGAGTTTTTCCTAAATTACAATTTATAATATGTTTTTAAGAAACCATTTCGTTAAAGTGTTTCGAAGCAATTTTCTCTTTCCATATTTTTGATTAACTCAACAAAGATTCTTTTTAACATACTTAGAGATTTTTCTTATTCCTAAAAACCTGTCATAAATCAACTCTAAAACATATTAACGTAAGTTTATATTTACTCAAAATTATAAGCTGAAACGATAGCTTATATGCTAGGCCTGCTCTTTTATTTTTATTGCAGTATCATAATGTATCTAGCTTGAAAACGATCTGTTTAGGTAAGGCTGTATATGTAACTCTTATTTACGTAAGGCTTAAATATAATTTTAAAAAATCGAGTCTTAATTTAGTTTAATGAGAAAAATAGATTAACTAAAATGATAAATGCTCATCGAGAAGAAATTTTTGTACCTCTTCCCAAGCCTTGCTAATCACATTTATAACTTGAAAAGCCATAAGGGAATTGTCGAATTATGGCTGGAAAATGGAAGGTTCGAACTCCATTTCTATCTATATATGTTGGATTGTCAAAAAGTTATGAACGGCCAAAATATTTTTCTGCTATGTGTTACGCGAAAACTCAACTTTGAAATTAATTGTGCATTTACAATTGCTTTGGTAATGTTAAGAATAATCCCTTTAGTCTTTTGTTTAGAGTAGTATTTTGCGTATATATATATATATATATTAAATTAAAAACATCACATTAACAATTTATATATATATATATATCCACCATTTTATAATATGTTATAATTGAACATTCAAAGCAAAATAAATAAAAACAAAACATATCAAGAATGCAATGCAAAAATTAAAAATTTGTTAACCAAACAAAATTTAAATTAAGATTCTATAAATAAAAGTGTTAAATGCATTCAAAGAGCACATGCAAAACTCAAATATATCCATGAACTATGTTACTCTTACAACTATTGAAAAAGTCAAACCAAAATATTTGAGTTTTCAACAATAAAATTAGTTGCTCAGCTCTGGGTTACCCAGGTTAAATCGATTTTGCTGTACAAACCATCCCTGTTACTAATTGTTGAAAGAACAGAAAGGGTAATTTACCCTAAAATGAAAGAAGTTAGGATGAAAATATCCATACGCTAACCCTAACAATATATCATCTCTATATGAATAGAATCTATATTTCCATTGTTCTTTGTTTTTTGTTTGCAGCTGCAATTGCGCGCTACTTAAACATTGTATAAATTTTATTGCCTAAATTTAATTGTTTAAATTTAGTTATTTTGTTGTTTCTGTTTAAAGTGTAAGTTAAATTTATTATTTATTAATTTATTCTACTCTTTCTAGTTAATTGTTTTTAGCGCTATATTATATTTAAGATATATAATCAATATATTGCACTAAAATTCATAAATACAACAGTCAATAAAATATCCATTCTTTTTAAATTAGGAATTATAAAATCAATGTTTTTATTTAACTTTACATGCATTCAGCATTTCATAACAAACCGTCACACAGCTTGACAACTCTAAATTGCCAACGCTAGATTTCTAATTTGATTTAACTTTAATTAACAAATTATTTTAATTTTAAAAAAATAGTATGATACCTGTATTAAAAATCTCAAAATAAATTAATAAATCTAATATTTTTATAAGGAATATTTAGAATATTGTATTGTTTTAAGAAAATTTTAAAACTCCTGCAGCCATCTATGTAATAATACAAAAACTAGAAAAGCAATAACCAATTTGAACGAAAATACTTAACATAAGTAACATATAAAATATAAATACCAAAAAGCCAAGAAATATAAATATTATATTAAATACTAAAATGCATGGTTTATTCTAAGTGACTTAAATATTTCTTATCAATATAAACTCGTAAGAATTTTCCAGAAAATCCAATACAAGTGCACTATTATAAAAATTTTTATGTTCCTAATTCTATTATCATTATCTGTAACCAAATTATTATTCCTAATTATATAATTTTTTAATAAATTCTTGAAGACAGAAATGCTTAGATTACTATCCCAAAAAGAAAATTTATTAATTTTAAAATTAAATGCTGCTCTTTTATCAAAGATATCAGTAACAATATTTCTATCTATAATTTTTCTATCTAAATTTAGAAATTCTGCAGCTAATTCATTGTTATTATTTTTACTAGTTTTAAATAGTCAGGATAGAAGTTAATTTGTGACTTTAGGTCTATTTCTTTATTAAATACTATCAAATCATCTATATATCGAAATATTATACTAGAGCTACTAGTAATGAATCCTTCTCGTAATAATGTAGGTAAATATTTGCCAAACTATTGCTAGCTGGACCTCCTTGAGGTAATCCTTTAATTTGATAGTAGGTCATATTGTCAAAAAGAACATAATTTTCTTTTAATACAAGATTAATAAGAGTTTTATAATTATTTATGTTACAACCTTTTTTAAACCAAAATATTTATGAATTTTTACTAGGTTTACATCAAATCATTAATATCTCTCACACTGAAATATGGGTGGAATGAACTTTAGATTTTCAGTTCTTTATTTTATCGATTTGTATCTAGGGGAACTCTCCTCCATACTCGCATCTCACACTTCTTCACAAGTTCATATATGTCACATATCATGTTTTTTTTAAAATCAGATGCTTCAATGAATCATCTTCATATAAAATAGCATAACCTGATTGAGCGCATGGAGGGTTAAAGAACTGAATTAAAATAATTGCACTTGATTACGACAAATATAATGGAAACAAAGGGAATGTGCTATATTTTAACCCTCTGAGCGTTTCACACGTATTTCTACGTCGACCTTGGACTACCTCATAAGCGGGAAACACGCATTTCAACGTGTGGTCAGAGACACGCCGAAAGCGGTCAGCCCGGATATTTACGTGTCTTGTGAACTGTCTCTAAAGTGCGATAAACGTATTTTTCCGAATTTCTTCCCCCCTTCCTTGGTTTGACATTTTGATTGATTAGCTGGGTAGGGTAGCGGTCGACACAATGAGTGCTGATAAGAATGTACTTACTGCAAATTAGAGATACCACAGGATCCAAGACCCCACAGCCCCTTTGGCTTGGGGCATTTTAACGATATCTGCATTGAGGTCTTCTTTCAGAAAGAAGGTCAGTTTTGGATTTTTTTTTCTAGTTGTGTGTGTCCGAATTTGGATTCTGTATAAGTCCGGTTTAATATTTGTCAGCCTGGATTGAAATTGTATTATGTTTCAAGTGTTTTCTCTGTAATACACTTATGTTATATAAGATTTTATTTCAATGCATCAATGTTTTAATCGAATTGTTAAGTAAAATAGATTTTGTGGTCCCATCTCTTTCAATACCCCATTCAAGTATAGAAAAATTTGAGAAGCCGGGGGTGATAAGAAAAGAGGGGGTTGTTTATTTCGTTATATAGCATTGAATTGAAAAAAAATAATTTTAAGGTTTAGGTGTGATTTTTTAAAACTATAACAGTTTTTTTTTTCTAGATTAGTTTTCTATATTACACTACTTAGAATTTCTTTTAAATTCATCAAAATGAAATAAATTCCCAAAAATAACAATTATTTTTTCAAATAATTATTATTCAATTTATTTTTTGTTCACTTTGAACAAACATTGAAACAAATGTTAAAGAAAAGGGATGACAATTTTATTTTTTATGTTTTAAAATATTGTATTTTTGTTAGAGAAAATTTTGGTTTACATGAAAATGTAAAGAATAAAATCAACTAAATTTAATGTTTGAGTGATCTTATCAGACTTTTAGTTATCTTATTAAGAGTCTGATAACATCTGCAGTTTAAGTTTATTTCAAGAGTCAGTGAAAATGTTTATTTCTTCCTTAAAATGTAAGAACACAAAACCATTTCTAAGAAAATATCAATGCTTACTTCAATGATACTGTATTTATGCATTATTTCCTTGAGCGTTATAGTTTTGTTGATATGCATTCTTCAATAAGTGATCAAATCTAAATGCCTGAATTGCATTGCTTTTGGTAACTCTTATGCCAATTGCGAGCTGAATTTTAATAAATGCTATGAGACAAGAATCCACTAATATGTGTTCCTATGATGCAAACCTATGATGCATCCCGACACGTTATTAACGAGTTTGAAGACAGTACTTCTAATAATAATAGTAGTCTCAGGCATTGAATTATTTCCAAACTCCACCGTCACATGCTAGACAGTGTGTTTTATCACAATATCTTGTGTGTGTGCTGTGATTTGTAAAGTATAATTTTTTTAAATAAAATTCTGATTTATATACAGGTTTTTATTTTCATTCTGAACTTTAATGGATAATAATGAGACTCTTATTTATTTTCCAAGCTGTATGATATATTTGAATTAGATCTATAATTTTATTTTTTAAGAAAAACAGTAAAGTGTCAGTTTTATGTTAGTTAAATTTCCTTTATATTTGGTATGAAAAGACCCAAAAATGTTTTTGAATATCACACCGATAACGTCCAAGACATTTATAAATTGTGAAAAGGCACCTGATTAATTTCGAATAGGTGTTAAATTTTTCTCCTTATTCTTTGATTTTGCGAAGTTTGCAAAAAATTGTCTGTAGAAAAAAAAAATCAATAATATTTTACTTCGTAGCTAGCGCATTTACGTAAAATTGATAGGAAAAAAAAGTTTGATCGTTTTTACATTCTAGTAAACGAAGTATACAAAGAGAAAGAATTATAATCGTTGATCGTAAATTTCAACACGAGATTTTGACGAATCCCCAGTTTTTAGACCTCCCCGAGACCGAAAAACACAATTTTGGAATTATGTTTGTGAACACAATAACTCAACAACGGTTAGAGCTAGAAAGAAGGAATCTGGTATATGGACTTAATACAAAATTAGTATATTTCAATCAATTTTTGGATAAAGTCCGTCCACGGAAAATTTGTCTGTTAGGGTTCATATGAACACGATAATTCCAGAACTTAAATAGCTAGATAGATAAAATTTGGTACACAGTTTTAAAAATTAGGAATGTAGGTCCGTATTAAATTTTGGACGAAATCCCTCGACGCGTTAACTGTCTGTTGGTTTCTGTAATCGCATGCTTGCGAACACGATAATTCCTAAACGCAACGACTTAGATAAATGAAATTTGGTATGTGGTCTTTTAACCCTAATTGCCCAATTTTCGTTTCAATCGGGTAAAAAAAACTTTAATGCTCCTGAAACTCAATTTCGATAAAAAAAAATTATAAATAAAAAATTAAAGGGGCCGTTCATATATTACGTAAGCATTTTTTTTGTTATTTTTTGACCCCCCCCCCTGTCAGCAAAAATAAGCAAATCGCAAACCCCCCTCTTATAATTACGTAAGCAAACTGCACCTCCCCGTTCTTTTTTTTTACAAAACGTATAACAATAATAATCTAATTTTAAAAATTTTAGGACTTAATTCAAATAAAACCAGCGGGAGTGACCTCCCCTAAACTTTCTCGTATACTTCTCAAACATTTGTCATTTCCCTCCCCCCTGCGTGGATAAAAAATTCGAACTTACTGTAACTACTGTAACCCAGAATTCAATGACTATCAGAAGGTTTTTCATTGTAGATTATAGTGATAGTAAAATATATAGATGAAAAATCATATTGAAATAGATAAGTATGTATTAAAAGTTAGCAATATTTATTTTCTATCAATAATATTCTGTAGCCAATGCACAAGCTCCGTGTGTAGAGGAGAACACAGGAGAAGACCTCGTTCGTTAGTTTGCGCATACGCAGAGATTGCTTCCAGTACGCAAGTAAAACAGGGCAAAGTGATGTAATCCTTCCGCGTGCACAGAGATTGCTACCAGTACGCATGCGTATGGAGAATCGGATTAGAAAAATTAATTATGCAGTTTGAACGCCTTTTTCGTTACCGATTCAAACGAAATTTGGGCACAGATCTATAATTAATATTAGCAAACGTCATACCAATTTTTATTTATCTAAGCCAAAGGGTTTAGGAGATGTAATTTTTACAAGTACGCGATTATACAGATCGACAGAGAGTCAACCCTTTGACGGATTTGGCCCAAACTTTTATACGGACCTACATTCATGATAATAAAACTGTGTACCAAATTTTATTCATCTAGCTATTCAAGTTTTTGAGTTATAGTGTTCACATGACCGCGGACAGACAGACTTCCCGTGGACGGATTTTGTCCAAAATTTGATAGAAACCTAAAAATTATGTTTAAAGACCACATACTAAATTTCATCCCTGTAGCTCTAATAGTTTTCGAGTTATCGTGTTCACAGACACACAGACAGACATAATTCCAAAATTGTGTTTTTCGGACTCAGGGAGGTCTAAAACATGGAGATTCGTCAAAATCTCGAGTTCAAATTTTTTGACGATTACAATTTTCTCTTTGTATATTCGTATACGAGAAAGTAAAAACTCTAACTCGGCTTAAAATGAAAAAAAAAAGTAAGTTTAATTTCCTTACAATTTCAAGTTTAAGCTTACAAAAATCAATTTTCTTTTGCCAAATTTATCTTTTTTTTCAAATTTAATTTTTTTAAATTAAATTATTTGTGCAAGTTACAAGAGATTTTCGGAAATAAAGTGATTTTAATGTCTTACGTAAGCATCACTCATACTCCCCTCCCCCCTTGTCAGCAAAAATAAGCAAATCGCATATCCCCTCCCCCCCTTGGGTGCTTACGTAATATTTGAACGTCCCCAAATTTAATTTTGAAAAATTTGCGACTGGATGCTCTAGTACCTGGACAATAGTATCAAAGTTTCAAATTTCAGGTGAATTAAATTTCCGTTTATTATAATAGAAGATAATCTCTTGCGTACTAAATAAAGGTATATGAATAAGCTATTTCTTCCAATATTTAGTTTTCAAAATGTAACCTTTAGTTTGAGAATTATTAACTCGTTCTCTTAAAAAGCATATGTAACGAGTTTCAGTACAAAAGGCTTGTAGCATATTATTTTATTTAAAACATTATTCAGGGTTAAGAAGGTTATTTATAATCCTTCATATATATTGATTATTGTTGGCTATTTTGGAATATAGATTATTATGTGACTATCTATATAATAAGTGTTTATGTGCATACAAAACGGATTAATCCAGTTAAGCGCTGTTTATATTTGTGTTCGGCTCTAAATTTTCTACCTTTTACCGAATACTAAATCAAGAAACAATATGAAAAGATTTATAGTGCCAACAGAGATTAGTAATATATATATATATATATATATATAAATGGCATTGTTGTTGATACTTAAAATTAGGGAAATAATTTTTACATTCGTAGACTAATATGATGACGTGTTGACTGAAAATAAATTGAAGTCAAGAATATAAAAAAGACAACTAATAATATGAAGTACAGCCAATATCTGAAATACAACTATTAATAAACATCAAATAAATTGAAGTCACAGACATCTAAAGAATATCAACTTTCATGCAACTTCGATGATGTTCATATTTTTAGAAACTCACAACATGAAAAATAAGTAATATAGCCTTCATTTTTTTGGCCCAACGGTCTGGCATTTGTCTAGTCTAACGGTGTTTATTTTTGTCATCTGGTGTTAATGGACACGGGCAGAACGAGGCATCTCGAAGACATAAAGTGTAATTTTGTCACACGACAGGTGGTATCTCCGAAAGCAGTAAAACTTAGTTTGAATAGGTTCCAAGCTGAATAGAACGGATTCTTGCGGTTACCCGTCCCTCCAAGGGCTGATTGTCCACATTTGAGAGGGGGGGAAGAGACTTGATCTGCTGAGCTTTTGGGGAAATCTTCTGTTGGGAGGAAGACACTTTTAAAACAGATAAACGTTCTGCAGCCGCTCGCTGTTCGAATCGCTTTAGAAAGAAGACCGAACCACTCAGAGGGTTAAGGAGAAAACTTACCTCTGTTATCTTCCAATTTTATTATAAGAAACGAAGAACATAATTTGCATTAGTCCTACTGAGAATTTTTTTTATCCTAATTTTATGAAGAACACGGGTAATACGCGTGCAAACATTTAAGCAACAGTACGCAAATGTTATGATCCACCTCTCAATGCACTGAAAAGTTTATGAAAGACGAGCGGGTTTAAACGCAAAGCTCGATGGCTGTTAAAACAAAAGGCAAAACAGTCGTAGTTTCCATATTTAATATTTTCCCTAGCCTATTTAACATAACACCACTCTATGCCCCAGCAACTGTAATCTTCATGGGTATTTAAGCAGTGTCGCAGACATGAAGTGGAAGAAAATCACACCACCCGAGGGGGTGACCTATCATAGACCTTTAGCAAATTCTTCTCACTGCTGCCTAATTATTAGGAGTGTGAATTAATTGTAAACGATTTTTTGGTAGAAACATGGCTTTATTGTGAAAAAAGGGTACAAATTGATCATTCAAAATATTGTCATCGATGGCCACTACTTTTTCCCATTTTTCTGATAATACTTGAATTCCACATCGGAAAAATGACACATCTTTAAGGGCTATCCACGAATCGACCCTGGTCAGACAAGTCATGAGACAATAATCGAAATAAGGGGTAATAGAAAGAAGTAATATCTGCAGAATACAGCGAGTATGGTACGGCACCCCAGTTCAGCTTTTCTAACGTTTCCTTGAGCGGTTTTGCGACATGAGGCCAAGCGTTTTTGTGCTGGAAAATCACTTTGTTATGTCTTGCCGCCTAATTTATACTTTTTTGCTTCATGTTCGGCTCAGTTTCATCAATTGTTGCCGAACAGTGTTCCCCAGCGAGGGTTTCGTTGCATTGCAGTTTGCGGCGGTGCAAAGAGTAGGCATTCGTGAACTTCTGCCTACTCGAAATGGATTCCTCATGCACTAACATGTTTCTATAGCTACCGCCGTCAATGAGACAACTGGGCAAGCTGAGTTCTCGTGGCTGACAGACTGTACCATCATAGTGAACTACGATGTGGCTCAGGATTATTGGCTTGGATGATTAGTTAATGATTCACTGTCTTGCCAACTGATAAAGAAGTGAATTGTCTGCTAAGAAATGTGTAACTAAAACGGAAGTCTAAAAATAAAAAAATTGAGAAAAAGAAATTAAAAAAAGAAAGAAATTGTAAAAAATATCAACAAAAAAGTACAAAAATAATTAAAGAAATAAAGATGAAAAATATTTATTTAATCATTTATTTATTTAAAGAAAAGCACACTGCAGAGAAAACTCCATTTACAAAGTGCTATAAACAACAAACAAACAAAGAACAAAAGCCACAACGAGTAAAAGTTCTGCTGAAAACATCGTTTAAACAATTATAAAATCTAAAAACTGCATCATTTAATCAAGTAAAAAATTCCAATCAATCTCACGGAACAAATACCACATAGCTAAAAAATCTGCCCTATTAAAATCAGGTCTATAAATATTTACATTCCTCTTATTGAGGTTTACAGGTACAAAACCCATGGACTCTGACAGAGCAGGATGGTGTTTGTCCTTAGGTACCAAATGACTATCGCTGTGCCAGACATAAATATCATTAAAATATACACCAGTCAAAATCAAATCAAGATATTTATTATTACAATTAGGAGTATTGTTATATTGACCCAAAGTATAAAGATTCATAACATTCGACAATTCATAAACAATTGGGTTGTTGTGATCACAAAAGCCATCATATATAGATAAATTAAAATCATCACAAATGAAAGTTTTATCAAAAAATCCAAATCCCTCAAAACAATCAAAAGATTTAACATACGGGTTCACATGAGAGGAAGGTGGAAAATACACAACACAAAAGCATCCTTTTCCTGTGATTTAACTTGACTGAAATTCAAATAACCTCGAGATCCAAGCCAGGAACGAACAATTTACGGAAAGAAAAACATTTTTTTGATAGCCACAAGAACACTGACCCCTGAACCCCCACCACCCACCATTTTTGAACAAAATCGGAAAAATATTTAGAGAATATACGGTGGAGAAAGGTTTTTTCGATTTTGTTCGAAAATGGGGGGTGGGCAGACTAGACGTTATAAGCTTTCATATAAAATAAAAATTATCGAAATCCGTCGAGTGGTTGGATCTGGCGAACTGTCTGAAGGTCTTACCTTATTATTTTAAATATATAGATCTCAATAGTTCCATTACAATGGCGTGTCAGAAATATTCTAAAATACCTATTGTAGGTGATGGAAACTATTGATTTAGGTCGATATCATTCTGTATCTATGGATCGGAAGACTATCATGCAGAAATGCGTGAGAAAGTTATACAAAACATTACAACTAGATGAGGTGTAATGAAAGATTTTATAATTTTAAAGGAATCTGTTGCCTACAAAAATATGAAATATACTATGGTTTTCTGGTCTGTTCCCCTTATCTTCATGCAGTATATAAAATTGAAAAAAGTAGTGGCTGAGAGCCTCGAAGCAGCGAGGTGGCAGGGGCAGTGCTGGGAAAAGTGGGTGCTAGCCGCGAACCCGCCCAGCGAGAGTCGAGAGCGGCTAGAATGCTTTCATTTTTGCTTGCCTTCCGTTCTTTTTTTGAAAACTGAGTGTTTCAGGTATTCTGACAACATCTGAAAAATTATAAACTATAAATAACTCTTAATCATTGAATCACACAATAAAAGAAAACACTCAAAAATGCTTACAAGTACGCCTTTTTTAAATTCTAAAATTTGCAACCAATTAAATGAAATTAAACGTATGTAGGAATGAAAAGGAATGCCAGTTATACAATCAAAGACATCAAACCAGATATCCGTAGCTAATTTTAATATTCTCATAAAAAGAACTTACTTTGCACATTCAAAAAAGATATAAGTGCATATCGTTTGAAATTTTCCTGACACATATAAAAAAAAATCCTGCGATATCAAGATAATATAAGTTTCCAAGATAAACTTTTAAACTTTTCAGAAAATCAAACTCGGAGACTGCGTTGAAGAAGTTAATTTTAAAAAATACAGGACATCAGACGGAATGTAATTTTCAGGAAAAGTTGAAAAAGAACGAGCCATCTTTTTAATATGATTCGAGGATTTCCAGACGAAATTCGTTCTAGGAAAAAATGAAATTTGTTGAAATGGCAAGGAGCTCGTTGTCGGAAGATGAAGGTAATTTGATTTTTTTATCAGGCTTCTTCAAAACAAACCCTTTTTTTAAATAAAAGAAAGAAAATGTGGAACATAACTTTGAATTTTCAGCCAAACGCCGAATATCTTTTGATTTTTCTTTTTAAAAAACCCGGAGAGTGAGCTTTCCTGAAAATGCCAAGTTTTTATTTTCTGATTTTGTATTGCTGATTCTCAGATTTTCTTGAAATCACAATGCTTGAAGATATATTTTATTGTTTCCCTCATTAAATATTTTCTTGAACGAACTATAGCCATAGAAGCTATTATTTCTTCTCAAAAAATTTGATTTCGCTCTTTTTCCCACTATACCGTTCGAAATAAATTACTGTTTGACCTACAGCTAGAATATTAGGTCCGAATTCTTATATATTTTTCTTTTTTTTACTATAAACTTAACCATGAGTTAGGATGTGAATATGTTATTACAGAAGACTCCCAAATATTGTAAGATCCCCC
>BGPR01028921.1:0-19622 GCA_013235015.1 Araneus ventricosus | reverse complement strand
TTTTTCACCATACTTAAATTTACACTGCAAATTACGGTGTTTCATTGCTTTCACTCATCTTTCTGGCATATTTTTTTCCGCTTTTCCTTAGGTAAAATTTACCTTTTTGATTAACTATTTTCCTTCCATTACACTTCCATTTAATAGGATTAGTCACAGCTTCCCTATTTTTCTTTGGAGTTTGCCCACGTTCTTCCGTTCTAAAAAAAAAACAACGTTAATATCGAGTTTGGAACAAATATTTTATGGTAGGGCCAACTAACGTATTACATAAGCCAAAGGGGTTTAGAGAGATCACAGGAATAACGGAAGATAACACCATATTATAGTCAAATAAAATAATAAATTAAATTTAAGAAGTAAAAATAAATTTAAATTAAAAATAAAGAGGCAGGAGTAACTTTACATTATGAATGTTTCTTTTTTATTTTGTTTCTCTTTTATTTATTGGCCATTCTAGGCAGCGCATCAAACATTTATAAAATTGCAACGTTATACATAAATATAGCTATCACAAAACTAAACTTACTCATTAAACACTGTGTTTCGAACACCAATTTGTTCTTTGTCTTCTATTCTAGCTGAAGTTTCGTAATAATTTATATTAGTTTAATTCCAATAATTTGGCTTGGGTGATGGCACTTCTTTAAGCGTTAAAAGCCTTTTCTTCGTCCTACAGTGACCAAGAAAGAAAAAAAAAGTTTTTTGATGATAATAAAGGGGTTGGTTAGAAATAGTAGGCCTACAGTGTAACTTTATAATATAATATATGCAATATATAGTAAGTTAAATATTATACTCTTTGTAAATACCGTACTAATAATAAAGATATGATACTTACCTCAAACTCTGAATGAAACTGTCATCGATGCTCTCATTTTATGTGGAATGGACGAAATTAATTTCATTGCCTGTATCGCTGAATAAATCAGGCCAACTTTCTAGATCTCACAACTTATTTTTCATGCAACTATGGTAGTGAATTTAACTTAATTCTATCATAAAACAGTACATAAAAATTTTATAATGAACACAAGTCCTTGTTAGCGTTCAGCCAGTCACAGCCTACTTAAATAATTATACAGCTGATCAGTGGTCACAATAAAAGTAGATAGAACCTTATCAAAATGAAAAGTATAAATATTGTCTGCAGTAATAGAACCTTTCCACAGAGAAAACGCAGATATAACTTTGTCAAACTGAAAAGTATAAATATCCTCTGCATTGATATGGCACATTAGTAGTTTATTTATTTACTACTAGAATGCAAGTAGAGTCAGTTCGTTGTGTAGATCTAAATTAGTATAAACTTATAACCTCTTTTTCGGTGAAAATATCAGAACCATGTCAAACCAACAGAGCGATTGGCTTAAACTTTCTATTATAAAAATTATCTTTATTGGCAACCATCACCTAAACATTCGTCGAATGTAAATCTTATTTTCTACACTAAGAGCGCTGCAATACCTCTAAAAATTGAATTTTTAAACTAGGTTATTTCTCGATAGGAAGGCCATAAAAATATTAATTGAAGGTAAAAATGTAAAGGCACACTTTCATCGAAATAGAAGAAAAAATATTAAATTAAATTCGTATAAGAGAAAATATGAAATGCATTTTCTTTTACATTTCGGCGTAAATTTCATTATAAATAGGTTCTTATAATTTTTGCTAATTTTTATTAATAAAATTGGCATACTTGAAGGAATGAAATATGTGCGTTATTAGTTTTTCAATGTAAATTCATCTAAGTGCTTTGGGATTATGCCGAGCGCAGTGGTAAAAAAAGAAATTTGTTGTCTTTGCCTTTCGGTTTATAATTTGTGCTGTATTCTACGACGCGCTTTTCTTGTAATATGCTACCTTCCATATCAAATTATTATTTTAGCATCTTAGTTTAATGATAATATTTATAAAGACTTTTATTGAACTTGACATGTTTCATAGTTGTAAATACGGAATTTTGAAAACATTTTTTTCACTCACTTCATGATAACCTAGAGCAGCAGTTGCCAACTTATAATTTTATTCCCGTAGCCTTCTACAGTGTTTATCAGAATGGTGTTGATAAACGGTCGCAGCGCCCTCTGATTGTTCTCTTTCTAACTGGCAACTATTCCACCTTCCGAGCAGAAATAAAAGGTTGACGTTTTCGTTTTGCATAAATGTGATTTTCAACCCAAAATTTTTAATTTATTGAAATTGTTTCTATGATTTCATTTATTATGCATGTATACATTATGAAGGAACTGATGTTCTATCTTCGAAAGTCATGGATCGTTATTGTAGACATGCAACGCAGTACCGGAAGTATTACCTGTAGTTGTTGCTGGTAGTGCTGCTGATAGCATGCCTTCTGAATATGGTTCTTTCCATTTCTATAGGAGTTTCTTAGACTAGAGGCATTTTTTTTATTTCCCACTTGAATTTGAATTGGAAAGTTATATTGCCCTTCATTCCACTAAATTAATTCTATGAAGAAAGTGTAAACATCGGTTTCATTCTAGTGTTTAGTAAATGATCCCAGTTGCTTCACACTCAAGCATCCAGCAGAGTATATCACCATCTTTTTGAGGACAATTCGAGATTGACGCCATATTATTAGTAGTACAGTACAATTAGCCTAAAAAACGCTAAACCTAAACATCCAAAAGGAAAAGTTTTCTCCAGCGCCAAATTGTTCCATACCCTCCCCGTAGTATGTGGTAAAAAGTCACACGACCTCGAGCGTCAGGTTTCGGGGGGAGGGAGTGAAAAGAGTGTGGAAAGGTCATTTTTCACAGTTTTTCGAAGATTTTCACTATTGAATTTTCAAATTACAATAAATTTAACAAATTAAAGAGCGTATAATTCTCTACAAATACATACTTTTATTTTTCTTCCAGCTTTAATAGTTTCCCAGATAATGGGTCTCAAATGTTGCCGCCATCTTGGATTTCCTCCCCGTTTTTTAATTTTTCTTGAATATCTCGAAAACTATTCAACATTCAAATTGCATATGATATAACAAATTAAAGAGAGTACCATTACATACAAACGGATGCTTTGATTTTTCTTCAAGCTTTAATAGTTTTTGAGATAATTTTTCTTAAAATGGAAGATATAAGAAATGCAATTAATCTAATCTCTTTAAAAGAATTCTTCAAAAAAGTCTTAACAAAATTCTACCATAATCGTGATAAATTGATAATGAAGCCATTTAGCAACTTGAAAATTATTCTCCCGATCCGAAAAGTTAAAGACTCCGGAAGATTCTATTATATTTGTAATTATAATTGATGAAAATTAGGAATAGCTATCCTTGCTACCTGTTTCAGACCCTTGCTCCCCGCCCCATTCTTCCCAAAAACTTTAAAATCCTGAAAAGCGATTCCAAACGGCATGTCACTTCCCTATCAGAGCAGTTAACTGTAAAATATCACATCCAAAGATCTGAGTTCTCTGCACGACAGCAGCCACTCTTCACAGGCACCTGTTCTTGCAGTACTCCAGCAACAAACCCACAAGATCCAGATGGACTTCCACCCACACACCCTTTGCCTCCAACAACAGCAGCAGATGATATAATTCCCAGAACAGAAATTAGCCAGCATAACCAACGTACCATTACCGGGAATTAGACCCCTTTCTGGGGCAATGGGACCCAAAAATTACTTGCTTCATTACACAACTCAACTGGACCAATATGCAATTTCCCATTATTTGATCAGAATCTATATTTAGCGTTTCTATAATAGCGTTTCCACAATAGAATGAATTTTCCTGTTTCTTCTTGTAAATGGAGCTGAGAGCAGATTGCTGACATATTCGTTCTGGAATCCCGAAGTCAAACGAAAATTGCTGCATAAAGTTACTTTTAATAATAATGTTTTGATTATGAAACTTTTATTTTAGTCATATTATAATTAAAATTTTACAATTTTAAAAATATTAATGCTTACATTATTAAAGTCCTTTAATTAATTTCCTCTACAAATTTTAATTAGAAGTTAGCTATAATTTTTCATTAAAAAGTAATAAATCTCGCGTAGATCAGTTAATGCTTTTTATTACGATCTGTTATTTGTATTAGTTAATAATTAGAAATAATATTTCATATCAGTTTGTAATATAAATTATGAAAATGATTATTTTCAGGTTTATATGAATAAAATGTTATTTGGAGATACTGTCGCATTAAGTATTCCTTTAGTAAAACTTTTTCATTTCGGACTGTTCTCCTCTTTTCGTATAGCACTTGATATAATGAAATTTAATTTTACTTAGCTGAAATTTTAAATTTTTGGAGGGAGACCAGCTATGCTGAGATAATGGGTCTCAAAGTTTATCGCCAACTTGGGTTTCATCCCCCTTTTCTAGTTTATCTTGAATATCTCAAAATCTGTTCAATTTTTAATTTACATGTAATCAGAAAATTAAAGAGCGTAAAATTACCTACAAATTTTTCCTTTTATTTTTGTTTTAGAGTTTATAGTTACCGAGATAGCGGGTCTTCCGAGATTCGAGATTTTCAGAAAAAAAATGGGGGGGATGAAATCCAAGGTGGCGACGCGAGCTTCCCCCTCTGGATCGGGGACTTTTACTACGTTCAACAAGATTCCCCTGTGAACATTTGTACCAATTTTAAAAACTATATGATTTTTGGTTTTTCTTCCAACCCTTCGCTTATTGTACTATCAATTAAGATTTTTTACAAATTTATTCGTTTTGAAACCAATTATCTCAAAAACTATTAAAACCTGAAGAAAAATCAAAGTACCAATCTGTAGGGAATCGCACGCTCTTTAATCTGTTAAATCACATGTAATTTCAATATATTGAATAATTTTCGAGATATTCAAGAAAATCTGAAAAGGGGGGAAGAAATCCAAGATCGCGGCTACCTTTGAGGCCCATCATCTTCAAGACTATTAAAGCTGGAAGGAAAATAAAAGTATGTATCTGTAGATAATTTTACGCTTTTTAATTTGTTACATCATTTGTACTTTGTAAACTGAATAGTTTTCGAGATATTTATGAAAAACTGAAAAATTACCTTTTCACCCTCTTTCCACCCCCTCCACCGAAACCCGACGCTCGAGGTCGTGTGACTTTTTATTACTTACTTCGGAGAGGTTTTGGGACAATTTGGCGCTGGAGAGAACTTTTCTTTTCGGATGTTTGGGTTTTGACCTAATTGTACTATACTAATACTCCTGTCCTGAGAAGCAACGAATGTGCATGTCTGCGTTCTCATAGCATGCGTGCGAAATCAGCTTTAAAAAAGAAACAAGGACGATGGTGAATTACAAGATTGCACCAAAGACAAAATGTCAGAACATTATTAAATGACTTACGATTTAAAGAGTCATCAGATCAATTTAAATATTTTGTTGGATATTTATATATACATAGTGATGTGGGGTGGGTAAAAACCCCAAAACTCGGTATTTTGCAAAGAAAAAAAGTATTTGCGAATATTGATTCAAAATTGAAACATATAAAATTTATATATATAATAAATAGTTTATAATATTTTTATTTAAAGTTCGTCAAGTTTCGGATAAAAATGCAGAAATTCCTACTCTGCTAGATTTATCCCGTTTCAGTAGGCTCCTGAAAGTTTATCACACCCCTGCCTATGTCATGCGATTTATCAATAACATCAAACGGAATTCGATGAAATTAAGTGAACAGTTAAGCTCTGATGAGATATTGAATGCAGAAACCCACTAGGTAAAAAGTATTCAGCGGAAACGTTTTGAGAAAGAAATTTCAGACCTGTAAAAAGGAAAATTACTGGAGAGAACATCTAGTGTTTACTCACTTAATCCCTTCGTGTATGAACATGTTTATTTTACGCCTGAAGGGAAGACTCTATTTTCTGATTTCAAATTCGCTGAAAAACATCCATGCTTATTGCCTTATAAAGATCAAGCCAACTTGTGATTTTGGACTCCCATAACAAGCTTCTTCTCGCTGTAGTTAAAGCTACTTTTGTTCAAATCAGAGAAAAGTTTTGGATCATTAAAGGTCGGCAGTGTGTAAAATCCACCTTCAATAAGTGCTCTTTATGTAAAAGATACAAAGTGCGTCTCGAATCTCAAGAAACTGCCCCTTTACTGCCTGATCGTGTTTTAATCTCACCACCATTTTCAGTGACAGGACTTGATTATGCTGATCCCTTCTTCACAAAGGGTAGCAATGATAAACACTACTTAGTTCTGTTCACATGTGCTACCACTCCTACTCTACATTTAGAACTAGTTGCGTCAATGACTACAGGACAATTTTTGATTGCGTTCCACAGATTTATTTCTCGTCGTGTACTTTGCTCGACTATACACTCGGACAACGCAAAAACATTCAAGTGTGCGGACGTCGAATTGAAAAAACTCTGGAAATACATATGACATCCATCTGCACAAAATTTGATTTAATCCCAAGGTATAAAGTGGAAATACATTGTAGGAAAAGGAGCATGGTGGTGAAGGTTCTGGGACAGACATTTTAGAACGATTAAAGCATGCCTGAGAAAAACTGTTGGCCGTTCTAGTCTCCCTTTCCAGTGAAATAGAGGCCAGATCAATTCAAGAACTATAGCCTATATCTTAGATGATCCTTCAGGGCCCTCGCCACTAACTCCTGAAAATTTCTTAATTGGGAAACGTTTACTTTCTCTTCCAGACACAAGTGTGCCCAGAGAAGAACTAATTGGGTTTAGGAATTTTTTTATTTAAGAGGTATAAACACCAGCAAAATTTGTTGAACCACTTTTGGTATCGTTGGAGGAAGCATTATTTGCTTTCTCTAAGATCTGTGAATATATGTCCACCAATAAATGCATCTAGTCAATTTAAAGTTGACGATGTACTTGTGCAAGACGATCGTTATCCCAAGAATATGTGGACAATGGGTAGGATTATAGAAGCTCATCCTGGGAGAGATGGGAAGATCCGTTCCTGTCTGATTAAAACTGAAACGGTAACTTAAGGAGACCAGTGCAGTTATTGTAAAATATTGAAGTTCATAATAAGGAAGAAGAAATGTTTGCGATAGTTTAAGTTCCTCTTGAGTAGCATAATTTATCATTTATTCAGTATTCTTTTTAATTGTATGATTTGTTATGTGTGATTTTCGTTGAAGTTTTTTATTTATATGCTTTGGTATTTTTGTATAATATTTTTGCATTTTATATTACGTAATTGAATTCATAATTTTCATTTTAGTTTAGTTAAACTTTGAATGTAATTTGCATTTTAATACTGTTTAAACGTTCTTTAACGAGTGTTTAATAATTTTGTGCTTCATTCAGCAATGCTGATTAATGTAACAGGTAGTATAAATGTATAAATTTTAGTAATATTGTTTATTTTATTGTGTGTACTCAAGAGTTCACAGGTAGGGAGTATTGAAAATTGTAAAATCGAGGGCACTGCTGTACAGCCCAAGAAAGTAAAATGAGTTTGTTTCTATGTAAGAGAGGGAAAAAATGTCCCTGATGAAATAACGTCCCAGATGGCCAATGAACCCCACTTGTGGACTCGGGGTAAAAAGGTTTTTTAGTCAGACTACGTTCTTCATGGAAGGGAGTCGCCAGCCCTAACAATACTGGTAAGAACTGAGATTCAATCTCGATTGAAAATTAAGCTGTTGTTGTTGTTGCTATTACAGTTATTGCTACCATAGTTTGCGCAATAATTGAAGAATATAAAACCACCGAACCACCCATTGAACCAATGCACAACAACATTTTTCACAATCGAAAGCACCTCCTCTTGAAGAATTCACAAACGCAGTTTTTGAAATAGAAGCATTGCTCGTCACCTGTCTCACTGCATCCACATCATCTCTAACACTCGCAGTCTCATTAGTAGTTTTCAGTTGTTCTTTGCTCACACCCGTTGCCCGAATAAACTCCGATGCCTTTTTAACAGTTAGCTGCGGTTTTCGAAGTAGACTCACTTTTCAAGTCTTATCGAGAATTCCAAGTGCAATTCTGTCCCGAATAAGGTATTCCTCTTGCTCTGCAAATTCACTTGATGATGCTAGCGTTTTAAGTTGGGTCGAATACGAGTCTATGGATTGTCTATCTTGTGAACACGAAAAAAATTTGATCGTTCGAAAACGACATTTGGCGAGAGATTCAATACTCTTGGAATTTACTCACAACATCGGAAATGTTTTCTTTGCTATCATTTTCTTCGAATTTGAATTTGTTAAATGCCGACAATCCTTCGTCACTCAGCAGACTTGGCAAAATGGCAATTTTAATTGCATCTGGCTTCAATTTTTTTTTTTTTGTTCAATCATAAAATTTCCGAACTTCTAGTGCCACTTTTTCCAGTTCCCTGAAACATTTCGAATCGCAAATCTTAATTCACCAGATGGTTTAAAAATCTCCATTTTTGTATACTGAAAAACGATTGTATACACAGTTAATTCCTCGTTTCTCAGGAGTAAAGATTATCTCTGTTCGGCTAAGTAGATTCAAAAGTCCCTTATAACATCATGTATTATTTTCCATGATTTGTTGAACTCTACGGTATACGAGGAAAACAACAGTTCATCATTAAAATATTTTTTCTAGGTTATCAAAAATATAAACAAGCATGGTAGCACGTGCGGCTCCATCTATAACTTCTAAACTGTTGCCAACTTTCGTAACTTAATGATTCCGATCACAACTATATTTTACATCGATATATCACAAGCAATCACTGTTAAGGACAACATCTAAATCGCACTCTGCAATTTATTAATATTCTTTCTTTGAGAAAAGCTCATACGGAGAAGAAGTGCTCAAGTACTAGTACTCAACGAACCATATAATTTCCTGCCATCAGTTTTTTCAAAAGGCGCTGTTACGACGCATATCCCATCGCCCCTCAAAGGACCTTGTGTATTCCACGACTCTTTTCGTCGTTTCTTATTTCTCGGTTATACTAGAAGCATAAAATTGATTACTTAGCGCATTTTCTTCAAATTGCTCGGAAGAAAATAGAAAGATTTTCCAGCAACCAGACTCAAATGTGACACGCTTCACTTTCCCTTGAATATATTCATCCAAACGAACCTCCATACTATAGACGATAAACTGTGCATTGAGAATCGCGGGTAAATTTTCAAAAGCAGCGGAAAAAGAAACTAAAGGGGAAATTTTTCATGAAGTCGCTACACAATTTGTATCCCTTTAAAAAATGAAAAGTTGCGAAGTTTTTGCTTGATCTATAAGAAGTTCTGTATGCCTTCTTAGAACAGAAATATTTACATTTCAAAAGTTCCCAGTGGCATCATCAACAGGGTGGCAAAAATTTATAGCCATCTAAAAGTACCCGGTACTATTTTCTTTCCATGGGAATAGAAATTATGGGATAGAATGGGATTAGTTATAATATTAGCTAGCTTTCTTGAATAATATTGATTATTTTTGTGATTTTTAGTTAGAAGCACCTAAAATCAAATAGAAATTTAATTTTTCCTACAAAAAATGGGCGAACAAAGCGTAGATGAGCTGTGGAACTTTTTTTTCCTATCTTTCCAACTTTTATAATTTTTAAGTAAATTATCGAATTTAGCATAATCGAAGCATAATCGAATGGTATAAATTGGTATTAAAAAATGCTAAAAAATAAAATCGTTCTTGTTTTGTTTCCTGCGAAAATATCAAAAGCTTTTACCTTGATGCTTACACATCTATTGATAAACCTTTTCTCCGTTGAAATCAAAGCAGCTATACTTAACCAATGCAGATTCAATGTGGTCTGAATACATTTTCTCTTTTTTTTTTTATTTTAAATAGCTCATTTCAAGCTCTGATGTAGTAATAGAAATTGGTAAGACGAAAAACAATTTATTCTTTTACATTTTTCTAAAGGTGCACTGTGATAGTTTTAAATGATAATATACTTATTGATATTGTTTTAAAAATTCTGTTACTTCAATTTAATAATCGTGTTTTATTCTAAGTCAAGGATAACTGGGAATCCGGATTCCAAATCGGTTTATATAGAATATTATTGGAGTCAGAGAAATTTTAAAAACTCTTGTCTTTGAGATTAACATGTATAACTAAAACTTTCGAAAATATCACTCGGATTGCTAAAAAACTCATTCGAATTTTACTACTATAAAAACATTTTCAATTAACTTTTATTTATCAAATTATCCTTGATTTCCTTAGTTATTTTCGAATTTTAGGTGCACGAAAAATTTTTCAGCGGTACAAAAATGTCAAAAACTCTGTTACAACATTTCTGGTGCTGTCCGTCTTCGCAGTTCTTCATTCAGTTAAAAACATGATAAGGAGAAGTAGAGAAAATCTGCGCCCTGTAACTGCGCATTCGCGCAGGTTGAATTCCAACCTGGAATAAATCACTGTTCTCTTGCTAAGCTACAGTTAGTTTTCCCCCTGCGCTGAGAAGCATATTCTTCTCACAGTTAAAAATACTTAAAAGGGGACTCCTGAATACGACTGAGGAATGAAAATCATCTTAAAAGATATCCGTCTATCTGTGGCTATTGCTGTCAAAAAAACTTATTGTTAACTGCTATAATTTTTTCCAAATTATAATTCTTTTGTCATTAAAATTAAAATTTGATTGAGAAATTTTTTTAATATGGAAAAACTTCTGTAAATGATAGATAATAAGGGAGAATTTCCGAAGTTGGAGCACGACTATATTGAACAGGTATCATAGTTTCAATTTTATTAAATATTCTGACCGCAAAATAGCCGAAATATGTTGTAATGGTATGAATGAGACGTAAAAAATAACTTTTAAAAGAAAGCTCTATGTGCTTAGAGTTGAACCACATTATTTGAGACAGGTATCATCATTTTTCTTTATTTCATTAAGAGAAAAAATGGCCCTTACTTCATTTTCAATCAAGCAGGAAAATATTTTCCAATCGGAAATTTCTTTGGAAATTTGAAAATTTACCATGATTATTTTATTAAAATAGTTTAAAAATAAGGTAAGGGGATTATTTTTTTTTCTTGTTGGCAGAAAGGCTGCCCAGATTGGACCACAAACATTTTTTTAAATTGGACCATCTAAATCTATGGGATTATTATCTTAATGTATGAGAAGAGCTGAAAATGCAGTCTATACACAGTAGTACTCCTGATCAATTGGAATTCGAAAAATTCATAAGAATTCAAGGAACCTAAGCTAACAAATGATGGGTCGAATGAGCCATGGATACATATCATTTGTAAGAAAGCAAAGGGAGATGTAGTGATACTGTGCATAAAATGTCACAATTGGGTTCATGCATTTGTGCCGCTGTCAATTTCGGAATAAAAAGTATTTTTCCCTAATTGTAATTAAAGAAATTTTTGGTCTGATATGAGACACCAGTGTTCTGAAGATAAATATACTACAAAAAATAATTCTGCAGGTATTTATTTAATAGAAATAACTCCTCGATCAGCGAACCTTAAAAAATATCCTATTAGTCAAAATTCGCTGACTTTCCTCTACATTCATAACTGCATTTTAGATACTAGAATTAAACTTTCGAGGATTTTAAAATTATTTTTATTTTGACGAATGTGTTTGTGATGGAATTTTACAGTATGAAAACTGTTGCTATTAATATTTGTGCTCTAAGTTAAGAAAGAAAGTTTGAGATGCAAATTAAATACAATTTAATTACATTTTTCTTCGGTATCAAGGGCGACACCATACAGTGATCTTGATAAATAATACATCTCATGAATAAAAATTTGAAAATAATTAAAACAGAAAAAATTCTGCACTAATAAGAATGTTTTCTTAGAACTGTTATTCTCTCTCACACCTTGATTTTTTCCCCTTTTTTTCATTTTACTATTACTATTCTGGTGAAAGGTGAAAAAGAGAGGGGAATACACAAGTATACATTATTAACTATGCTTTTGATTTATCATAATTAGTTTACTGGCCAATTAACATTTTTTCTACCGTCGCAGATCTTTTTTGCTCTCCTTTTTAAGTGTTGCTTTTGTTCTTATATTCGAATAAGCTTTTGAAAAATATTGCTTGTTTTTCGTGAATAAAACTCAATGGGAACCAGGCAGAAATTTAACCTAAAAAAATTTCTAAAGCTTCGATAACCGCGGGAGCCGGAATGTAGTTGCTTCGTTAAAATACTGAACTTACGAGCTTGATTTTTAGTGAATAATTCAAAGTGGGAATCGGGCAGATTTTTCTAATTGAAAAAACATCCTACGGCTTCTCTAGCAGTGGGGGTCCGAACATGATAGCTTCACTAGAGCACTGAACTTAACGAGCTTGGAGAAATCCGAACGTCGGCATGTAAGCTCGTTGCCCGCTTTAAAAAGGAATTGCCCAATATATTTATTTAAGCGTTCAGAGATGAAACTGCACCTCAAATTTCTAAACCTGACGAGCTCCATAACCTAAAATGTGTCTTATTCATCAACAACAAATTTTAAAAACTGATTTCAGTTATTGGAGATCCATCCTCCTGAGACCCAAAGATATGATTTTCAACCTATTTTCACAAAGATCGAGTTAATTTTCATGGTAGGATTACATAATATTAATTATAATTAATTTATTAACTGTATATTAAATTAATTAATTACCTTTTATAAGTAGTATAATTAATTATATATAATTAATAGTTTACAACATGAGGCCATTTAAAGCGTTGGATATCGGGATTTAAGTGCTTTGAAAGGAAATAAACATTTTTTTGAATAATACTAAAATTTCTATTAAAGTGGACGTAAAGTCACAAGAGAATAGAATAAATACTTTAAACATTTAATTTTGTTTTGAACACTAGTTATAAAACCTAAATTTCATTAAATACATGTTGAATTTATTGCCATTAAGATTTAAGCGAAATGCATAGTGCCTATAAATATTCCATTGCATTTGTGACATGAGCCGGCTTCGTCTGTAAAGTAATAGTTTTTTAATCAGACGGGAATAAACTCGATCCTATCGCGGTCAATTCCTCCTGTAATTGTTTTTCCCTCCTCTCAGATCCACAACTAACCTTTTCGAATATTAAAACTTTAGATAATACTTTTCTTTGAAATTCAATATTTTATTCGATTTTTGCCTTATTTTAATAGGAAATTAATTAACAAAAATATTTTTTAGAAAATAAACTTGTAGCCTCCCAGCGAAAGGTTAGAAATTCTGAAAAACATCTTTGCAGAATCAGTTCATCCATATGTTAATGCAATTTTGTTTAGTTTCATTTTCATGCATGTTTATTTTAAAATTAATAAGAATTGGACTAAACCTATTTTGATATAATTATCTTTATTGGAGGTCTTCACTTAAAACTCCTTAGAACATAATTCTGATTTCCTCAACTGGAAGCGCTGCCGTCGCTCAAAAATCAGGTTTACTCACACAGGCCATATCTCGATAGTAAAGATGAACTTTGAATTCAAGAAAAAAAAAATACATCTATAGGTATTCTTTCATGAAGGAAATAAGAAATGTTGCATTAAATTCATATAAAAAATAAAAATTTGAAATTAATTCCGTGTCATGTATATTCATAAATTTCAATATAATGAAGTTCCTATTTCTTACCACTTTCTTTAAAAAAGTATTTTTTTAAATGCATGAAATTAAAAATATTTTATCTCTTCATCTGTAATTTACATTCACGCAGGTGCTTGGGGTTATGCCAAGCATAGTAACAGAAGGATTCTAGCTATTGGGGTTTTTATTACCTGTATGATAGTGTTTTACGACGCGGGGATCACCAATCTTCTACTGTGATTTAACTAGTATATATAATATGCAAATTTTGATGCCTAAACGGCAAATTTTTATTTATGGTCTACTCGCTGAATAATTTTCAAAACTCTTATTAAAAAAATGAACTTATTAAAATTATTTCGTTCTTGATTTTCAGTTCTCCATTATACGTTCTGTAAATTTATTTACTGTATACTCAACGGTTTCCTAATGATTTCTACCTATATTTGAAGTTTCTGTAGTTAACAATTTAATATTAAAAATTATGTGTATGTTACATGGGGGGGGGGGGGCTTAAAATATTTTGAAAGGCGTAATATAGGTGGTGCATGGCAAAATAAAGTTTGGGGAACACTGCTGTATGTATGATTTCTTTCGCCTGCTTCCCTCCATCCTGCGACCAGACGCAATTTCCTCTCGACGAACTCTCTCATGTCTGTACAAGTTACCCTTCATCCTTCTGCAAGCTGGTCGACTGTGGGTAGCGGATCTAACGAGCCGCAGGAACCACAAAGATGTCTTTCGTTCGTCTCAATATGATTCGGTTGATTTATATGGTTATTTTCTGGAAGCGTTTGGAGTCAGCAAATTTTTATCTCCCGCTTTGATTGGAAAGTGAGATTGCTTTTATTGGATCACATTAATTCCATAGAGAAGGAGTATATAAACATTTCAAACTATTTTTGATCAGCTAACGCAGCGTCCTCTGGTTTTATTCCTGCGGCCCGCAGCCCCCCCCCCCCCCCCGCCTTCTAGAACGGAACCATTGTCTACGACTTCATCCCTTTTGTTTTGCTTAAATAAGATCGAAATTATATATACAGGGTGTCCAACAAAGGACTCCCTCATTTTAAAATTAAATAACTCGGCATCGGAGATCGATAGAAGAACGAAACCAGTGATATGCTTAGTCTGAAAGCCGTAAAAATCTGATACAAAAGTTTCAAAATTAGTTATAAATGTTGCCGACAGGTGGCGCTGTACGTTGTAATCACAGTTCAGATTTCGAGAAGAAAGCTATAAACTGTCATTTGCAAGTAATCGTTGCAATCACATCACAATCGATTCAAATTAGGCATTTTTCGTGCTTGCCAAGGACAGTTTATAGATTTCTTATCGGATTCTGAATAGCTATTACAACCTGCAGCGCCACCTGTTGGCAACATTTATAACTAATTTTGAAACTTTTGTATCGGATTTTTACGGCTTTCAGACCATGCATATCACTGGTTTCGTTCTTCTATCGATCTCCGTTGCCGAGTTATTTAATTTTAAAATGAGGGAGTCCTTTGTTGGACACCCTGTATATATATATATATTTAAAATTGTTACTGTGATTTCATTTACAGTCCGTTTAGAAGTTATGAGACCACTTCAATTTTAGAAATTAAGAAACAAAATTTCTAATTATAATTTAAACATGTGCAATATGATATTGCAACATATTTATTATTATTAGGTCATAATTTAAGTTAACAAAATTTTAGAAATAATTGAAAAATACATTGTTAACAAATTATAAGACCACTTCTCCGGAAAAAAAAAATTATGAAAGTGAATATGATGTTGGTCCTCCATTTTTCCTGATAACATAAAAAGGTGTTTTTTTTTTTTTTAAATGACCAGGTGGTTAAATTTAGGTTTAGAAAAATTTTGCCATTCTTTTACAACGGCTGCCTCCAGTTCATTAACAGATGAAAACTGCTTATTATTAACAAAAACTTTGCGCCATAATATACTCCAAAGGTTATCATGAGATTCATGTCTGCATCTTGGACATAGCAAAATATTAACTTTTTCGTTTTTAAATTCATTTTTAATTTTAATTTCTTTTTTAATTTAATTCCGGGTGGATTTATACGTTGGGCAAAAAGCTTTGTCCAGCTAAAATATCCATTTAGCCAATGCCAATTTATCATATGAATTCTTCAAAGTAACAATTTAATTACATAAATTATAATTTTCTGGTACAAAATTCTAACTCAATTGAAAATTTAATGGAAAAAATAAAACAACATTTTGTATCATGATAAATGGAATGGCACCATTAATAGGTTTATTGAAAATGTAATATAATATTATAATATTTCCTATCGTGTATACGCATGAAGGGTAATGCTGCCTTTATACCTTTCTTTTTTTTTTTATCGCTTATTTTTTTCTAGCCTTTTGAACCTTGGGTGTTATTTGGAACACATACTACAGCTTTCTGAGATCTTTTCTGTTCGATGTGGGGTTTTTTTCGAGTCACTCATAGGTGTCTCAGCAAGCTTGATATTTGTGGAATTTTCTGGTCCAAGATGTTTTGAAATTCACCGTGTTCAGGGTTCTGGTAAATTTTCTTGAACTGCCAAACGAGCGAATGGTTCAATCTTATAATTTAGAAGTTCCTTGAAGATCATTAAAGTCATTAGACCGAATTTGTATGACACGATATCGGTGTCTTGGACTGATTTGCTTAAAAATTCTGATTAATTCAAATGGGGAATAGAAGTCAATTTGGTTCATGGCTCTTTCTGAACTAGTGCATCTTTTATTGAGTACCAGCGCAAACATGCTCTTCTACTCACGCTGAGTGCTTTTGAATAGTGTGAGAGAAAAATATGAATAATAAAAGCTAAGTTATCCGTCTGAAGTATATCTATGACAAGCCATTCTATTTTATGAGGAGTAGTTGATACAGGTGAGAGCAAAATATGAAAAACAATGAAAGGTGATCCATTGAATAGTGGGTGAGTTCCGAGGAATTATTTATAATTATGGAGGTTTAAAGGGGAGTGACCATTTGGTTGTAGAATAAGGGTAGGGATATTTTCCGTTCGTATGAGCATATTCGACTTGATGGTGATAAGAGAGTTTTTGTGATCTTGAAGTTGACCGAAGAATTTTCTAGAAATATTCTTTGCGTGATCTTCTATCATCTCAATATTTAAATCTTTGTGGATGACATCAATCCTCACGAACCAGGGAGCATTTGTCACGATTCGGAGAGTTTATTTTGCAGTATCTGGATTTTTCTTCTGTGAGTTTTTGCGGTGATTCACCAGATAGGGGCAGAGTAGGTTAGTATTGGCGTAAGTATTTGGTTGAATATTAGTATTTTATTGTTTAGGTGAGGATTACTTGATTTACTTGAGTATTATCCTTCAGAAAATGTAGAACAGAGTTTGAAATAACAGAATTTCGGTTTGGGGGAACATACGAATCTGACCAAAATATCAACTCAATTATGTCATTTTCCTCAATTATTATTGTCAATATTTTGTGAAAAGCAGTATCGATGTCATTACCAGCTCTACCAGATAAATTTTCATTCCCGAAGGCACAATATACTTGTTTAGAAGGCGTGTGCAGTCAGGTTGTAAGCGTTTAATTTTCTCATTTGAAAAAGAACTAATTTTAGCATGTGGAGTCAGTATTACATTTTGTTAATCATTCAGCAATATAGGAGAATCTTTGTTTTCGTTTCCTCATTCCTAACTTCTCGCACGTTCACTTTTGACGTTTGATGTACATTATATTCATATTTAATGTCATCCGTCAGTGTTTGCATTTGTTTTGCCACTTTGAATGTCTCGCAAGGGTCACAATTGTCGCTTCTGGGTGAGTGAAATTCAAGGTTACACTCCGTTACAAAAATTCTGTGGTATACTGATTTTCTAACTTCAGTTCTTTTCAGTGCAAAACTGTTGGAGATACAATTCATACATTTTCCCAATACTGAGGTGAAAACCCAGATATTTTATCTTGGTATGTGTCTCTAATGGGACTCTACTACGGCGAAGGATTTTATGTGTTCTTTTACTAGAACTGTGTCTCATTTGCAGTGGTTTCGCCCCATACTTTTTCAAGGAAAAATTAAATTTTTATTTATTTTTAACTATCTAAAACTAGGAATCATAAAAAAAATCAATAGTGTCCGGGAAAGTTAGCCAATTTGTAACTAAATTTTAAATTTTGTTATCAACCCCTACACTTCCGGGTAATTTTGGATGTCAGTACATTTTTTGTCCCCCAACTTTTTAAAACCAATCACCGCCACTGTCCTTCTACTATTTCCGTTCTTTCTTCTTTGGTCCTAGGTAGGTGGTTGGTTTCTACATTTTTAGTTCAATGCCCAGTGTATACTGGTTTTTGCGATATAGATAATGTTCTTAAGTAGAAAGACTTGCATACCTGTATTTTCTCTCCCTTCACAAAAAAATTGCTTAAAGGAAAACTTCCTTCTTGACTTTATTTTTCATTTATTCTTCTCATTTTCTGCTTCGTCTTCATCTTCCATCCAATCATCTTCTTTCGCTTCGACATTTCGTTCCGGTCTCAATCTCTTTAGTTATACCGTTAAAAATCCAAACATTGTGTTAATAACACAATGTCTTTTTTCTGTAGCTGTGCCTAAGGAATAAAATGAATCATGAATATCTGAGCACTCTGCGTCTAAAATTTTTTCACCACACTTAAATTTACATCGCAAATTACAGTTTTACAATGTTTTCACTCTTCTTTCTTACACATTCCCCCCCCCCTGTTTTTCCTTATGTAAGATCTAACTTTTGATGAACTATTTTCCCTGCATTATACTTTCATTACTAGCCACAGCTGCCCTAGCTTTCTTTTGAGACTACAAGAATAAAGGGAAAAAAAACACCATATTATGGTGAAATAAAATAATAAATTAAATTTAACAAATAAAAATAAATTTTAGTTAAAAATATAGAGGTATGAGTAACTTTACATTATGAAAGTTTTTTTTATTTTGTTTCTCTTTTATTTATTGGCTATTCTAGGCATCGCATCAAACATTTATAACAACGCAAAGTTATAAATAAATATAGCTTTCACAAAACTAAATTTACTCACATTAATCACTGTGTTTGGAGCATCAATTTGTTCCTTGTCTTCTATTCCAGCTGAAGTTTCGTAATAATATATATTAGTTTGATTCCACTAATTTGGCTTGGGAAAATGCACTTTAAGCGTTAACGTTTCTCCTCGTACAGTTACCAAGAAAGAAAAAAAAAGGTTATACTGAGAGAAAGGGGTTGGTTCGGTCAATCTGCAATGCGAAATGGTATATCTCCAACACCAAAATGCGTAAAGAACTTAACTACCCCTCTCTAAAGAAATTCATTGTTAAAATTGCAACAAAATTCTTTAATGCTCTCGACACGCACGAAAATGCAGCAATTCAACTTATTCCTAATTATATCCCCGATCCCAAAATAAAAAGACCGAGAAATATTCTCCAGTAATAGTAATGCACCTTGTCCCCCTCCCCGCAGCTTATTTACATTACTCACTTTCCGACTTTTTCTCTCACGGCCCTCTCCTCAGATATTAACCATACACAGTTAAGCTCTCACAGTTTCACTCTCCTCCACTCCGTCTCAAGATCTTCTCTTCTGGCCACCGCTAGACTCCTGACTTTCTCAGAACGGTTCCCAGTTCTTCTCAGAGCTACTGTGCGAAGGACCTACCTTCTATGAAGCTCCAATGTACGCACCCCCTCCCTGCCTCTCCTCACTGCTGAAATGAATCCTTTTCAGCTCATTGACAGATACTTCTCTCCATGTTGGACTCAGCACTCGTCAAGAATGGAGGTAGCCCCTTTTTGAGGGACGGGTACTCCGGAATTTGTCAAGAATGTTAGAATGGTTAGAAATAGTAGGCCATCATTCTTATAAATGTAGCTTTATAATATATTATATGGAATACAATATGGTAAATATTATACTCTTTACGAAGACCGTACTAATATTACAGAATATGATACTTACCTCAAACTCTGAATGAAACTGTCATCGCTGCTCTCACTTTATGTGGAATGTCGAAATTAATTTCATTGCCTGTGTCGCTGAATAAATCAGGCCATCTTTCTAGATCGCACAACTTATTTTTCATGTTACC
>BGPR01028920.1:0-19622 GCA_013235015.1 Araneus ventricosus | reverse complement strand
ATATGTCAAACAATTTTCAGTGGTCATATGTTTTTCATATGTCAAACAATTTTCAAAAAATCGTGGCCATACTTTAAGGGTAGGTCAGGCATACAGAAACAAGTCATTTTCACAATAGAATATGGTGTCGGAAATGCAAAGGGGATTCACTACAGGGAGCTCTTTACCAGTGAATTAAGTAAAAGAAAGGAATGCAAATTTACATTGAGTGGAATGCAAATTTACCATAACACAACAATCCAGTTGCCTAAATAACAAGATTACAAGTCGTATGCGGTATGGCAGATATGATGACGGCAAGTAGGGCGCACTACCAACAACAAACCTTTGGAATACTTAAGGAGTGTTGGAGAAGAATGAGTAAGTGTTCAAAGCACTTGTTGTTTGATCTTCTATTCAAATCTTCTATTCAAAAATAATTTGTTTTTGTATGCCCGACTTACCCTTAAAGTTTGGCCTCGTTTTTCAGAAATACCATGTATCTGCCATGCGTATTTTAATGATACAGAAATCATCCATAACAGAAAGAGAAAAGTGCTTGAATTTCTTTATTAGATACGAGATGATCAAGTATGAAACTTGTCCCAATCAAAAGAATAATATATGTTGCGTGATATACCATGCGTGTGCGAAGCATATTTGAAAGTGCGAAGAGTCCTTTTACGAAGCTCCATCAACTTGCTATAACCCAAAATTTAACTGAGCAATGAGGGCATTTTAGAATTCTGAAAAACCCATTTGGATGAACACTAAATGATCCCTTTAACTTCCACTGGATTTTTATTTGTTGAACAACTATATATGGAGAGTTCGGAATTAAAATTGACCAGGTCTATGAGATATTATGGAAAATAGACCTCAAACTTTGATTAGCTGCATTTAAAATAACAGTGAACTTTTAATTTTTCTTGATAGCTGGTGAAAAATAATTGAACTATGGACTTTAATCATCATTGCACAAAAAATATAACAATTCCGCAGTGCTATGGCAGTGTTAGCTTAAAATGGCAAAACATGGACTTGGTCGACTTTAACTCTGAATCTTTCATATATCGTATGGTCAATATCGATGTCTAATTCTTTCAACAGTTTCATTAACTTGTGTATCCCTTTCTTTCTATTATTATACTCTAATAAAAAGTGCAAGTTCGAATAATCGTAAAATGCCTGTATCTTTAATCAATCGCAACTCTGCGTTTTCATGTACTGAAGACTATAGCTTTGATATTTTTGAAAAGACGTAGTGGACGTAAACTACAAAACAAATCAAAACATACGACATCGTCAGAAGAATCTAACTTAACACATGTTTATTAGATTTGCACTCTTTATTTGGAAAATTATAGAACAAACGTTTAGGCTTTGCAACGTGTAAAGAAGGTAAGAAAAAATATTCATTACATCTATTTTAACTACACTGGAAAAAATGCATCCTATACGAATAATAATAGATAAGAGACAGGTATGGATTTCTCAGTGAAGAGTATGACCATTCGGACATAGATACACATTTGACATCAGTTATGCATGATGTCCTAATCTAATGAATCGAATGAAGAGAGATATTGGGAAATGCTGCTTCATTTGTCTGTCAAAGAGATTTTGAATTCCTAAACGATTCATGGAGGTTGATTTCCTTAAGCAACTCCTATGCTTTCCATATCCAATCTTATATCCTATAGCAAACTATATCTTATACAGTCTGTAAAGAATTCATATCGGGGAAATACGCCAGCTATTTCGTACGATTAATATCTTACTACACTACACTAAACCTATGTAGGTCTGTATTGTCGTCCATGAAAAGAAAGTCAATGCACACTGTAAAACAGAAAAGAAGAACATCACTCAGTAAAATCTCGGTGCAAAAAAAGATATGACGTCCCATAATTATGTCAAATATGTGAAGTCTTGCTTTGCCACTTTGGGTGGCTCCCACCACACCAATGTTTCTATGTCATAACGATCAGACTCACTGACATTCAGGTGGTGATATAGAGTTCCTTCTTCTTTCACACATGCTATTATCTAAAATAACTTTTGATGATAAATTGAGATTTTTTTCCTAGCATGATACTTTTGATCACTGTTGGTCACAACAACGAATATAATTATTACAGCAATGTAAACCTTTCCAACGATGGCTCATAGAGGAATACGTGATACTAGAGAAATAGGGATATATGTATTTCCGCATTTTACAGTAGAAATAAAATAATTTAATCTTAACGATATATAAAAGTTTAAAAGAAGCAAATAATGTTTAAATAAATTGAAGCTGACATTTTAAACTATTTCAAACATTCTTTCAAATATACACATTTTTTTCATGACATTTTATTTGCTTCTTTATAAAAAGTTCAGCTATTCTATGTAGCTTTCAAAAGATAAAAATCAAATGCACAAATGCAACAGAAGATTTTATTACTTAAATCAATAAACAGTAAAGTTTTTTTAAAAAAAAATTAGGCATTTTTGCAGCCTATTTAAGTTTATTCCTTTTGAAAATGATGTGTTCAAATTTTGAATTAAAGTAACGTGTTGTTTTCATGAGGCTAATGTTTTGGAAAAAATCATGTTTCAAAAAAAAATAAAGTCATCACATTTGTACTGCATTCAGCATATAAAGAATTCTTCACAAAGTAAGTTTATTTTTGAAGTTCAGAATAAAAGATGACGAATAAATTCCAAAAATTTATTAAATCCATTCTTTCTATCTTCTAAAATAATTTTAATCTCTTAACAACTAGCCTCAAGAATTTTAGTTTATAATTACTCAGAAATTTCCATTAACATAGAGGGGCTCTTTTTAATAAACTATTTTCCTAATAAGATTAGAATTAATAATAAATTTTCTTCGTTAGTAATATAATAATCCTTAGAAATGAATAAATAAAGATTCATATTTCTTTAAGAAGGAAATGCTAAACATTTTCCAAGTAAAATATGTGCTGCAAGCTTAAATTTACGGAAGTTTTAATACAAAATAAAAAATGATTTATTATTTAATGTCAGAATATTAAAAATATTGCACTTATTAATTTTAATTAAGGAAATTTAATCTAAGAGGTTGTTCCAGTAATGTAATTTTATTTTTTAAGATTCTTCCTTTGATGAAAGGTATGTAAAAGCCCATTAAAAGTTTTCTTTGTTCTTGCTGTTTTTCAAAGTTCATGACATTTTATTTTTATTTCTAATATGACACGGATCCTCTGAAGATTAAAATATAATTAGTTTTATTTTGTTTTCAATTACCAAGTGGACAGAACACGTCCTTAAGGAAAAATCTGTGATTTGATTAAAACTTTTTTTCAAATTATGTAAACATATTTAATTGAAATTCTGTGAGTTTATTTCCAATGCTACTTGACGGATTAGAAGAAACTTAACTGCAAATGTTGTTTAGAACCACAAAGGATCAAGTCTAGCGTTAAAGGCTTTTCCCATTGTCAGAAAATGGATCGTGCAGCCGTCATCAACAAAAACAGGAGGGACATGACTATAACTCGAGTATTTAATATCGCATCTTCACAAAACTAGTGTCGATGGAAATGCCTCAAGGAGACAGGTTTATTCAGATCGACAAACTGATTGGCCGAGTTAATTAGCTGCTGTGTCGAAATTTTTCCATTACGGAGACCGAGAGTTTTCAATATGTCGATCTGGCATGCCTTTTCCTATATTTGCATCAAATTGTGTCCCAAAATTCGCAATAGTTCTTCAGATAAAACTAATTTTGTTTGCTAAAAACTCCGCCCGAATAGAGATAACCCACTAAGAACTGTATATTATGTAAATCTCAGCTTCTTATTAACAAAAAAGGCTTTTCTTTCGTTATTGTTTCACTAAAAATTCGGAAAATTAATCAAACGTGTATCAGATTTATCTTTAATAAGAGCATTCTTCTTCAAATTCGTAATATTTTATGATTTTTTGAGTGAAAATTTGAGCCTTTTCAAAATATAATCTAGCGTCTTTATTTCATCCCATCCTAAAGGCATTTACATCCAGAAATATTTATTGTGAATGAAATGCAATCTCTTTAATCCTCTAATCTATGTGACTTCCACAATGTTTGATGTTGAAGATCCTCTTTCCACTCTCTATAGCGTCATATTTTAGGACTGAAACATGAGATTTTTAGTTAGAATTTACTTCCCATTGAGCGTTAAGCAAAATTGTAGTCAAATTCTTAAGTATATGAAAGAAATGACTTTAGCTTTAGTTTGTAGATTCATCGATTTTAATTGTTATTATTCCCATGCATTTTTGTTGTTGAAATTCAATCGAGAATTTCACTAAAGAAATTATTTCAATATGCTTTTTGCAACATTTCTTTTTTGTATTTTGTTTGAAACAAGTTACTTCTACAGTTTGTATTTCTCACATATTTTTTTTGTAAGTGTTATAGGTGCAATAAAAAATTACTAAGTGAACGGAAACGCTTCTAAAATGCTGTTAATATATTTCATAATACTGTTGACCATAAATTACTGAACCCATTTCAAAAATTAATAAAACATCCTATAATGTTGCTACTTCGTTTTTTTTAATGAGAGAGTAACTCAAAAAGTTTTTTTCAGATAGGTAATGCGCCTTTACTGCGCATTAAATCTTCTACATAGAGAGATTTCCAACGCAAGTGTCAAAATGGCTACCATGCAGCAGAAGACACGTCTCTAGTTCCACGAAAGGAAATCAATTGTAACATTTCAAAGACGTTTTGGCCTAGAGAAGCGAAATTGTAGTCTCCAAGTAAGAATCCCATGAAGTGTTGGTATGAGCAATTTAAGGGAACAGGTCATAGGAAAGGTGCTGGCCGACTAACTGTCTCAGACAAAGTTGTTGAACTAGTGAGGGAGACTTTCACTCCTTAATTGCTCATACTAATGCTTAATGGAGCTCTTACTCGGTGACCAACAATTTCGATACTTTAGCTGAAAACGTCTTTGAACTGTTACAATTGATTTCCTTTCGTGGAACCAGAGACGTGCCTTCTGCTGCATGGTAGCCATTTTGACACTTGCGTTGGGAATTTTCCGCTGCAGCAGATTTAGCACGTCGTAACGGCGCGTTATCTATCTGCAAAAAATTCTTTTTGAGCTATTCTCGCATTTAGAAAAGCGAAGTTGCTACATTATAGCGCTTTTTTCTAAAAATTTATTTTTGAAATGGCCAATAATTTATGACCACTCGTACATTTTCTATAATTTAGAAGAGACGTTAAAAACTTAACAAATCATGATTTTAATCATTGTATTGTTATTGTGATAAAATTAAACCTTACATAACATCAAAATTTGCTCAAAATTTTTAGTGTATTACTGCAGAACGAGCATCAATAAACAAATAAATAAAAATAATTTATCTTTCGCTTGAATAAATTTGCTTAACAAAGTTTCTTTCAAATATTATTTTTTAAGAAATTATATAAAAATTAAATGTTATGTACATGCTTATTTGAATATATTTTTAAAATTATTATTTTTTATATAGGCATTACTAACTTACCACGTCATCTCGATTTTTATAGAATTCAAATGATCATTTGCTTATATCTGTGACGCCTTCTGGATCAATGTTCGAGTAGAAATTTGACGAAATTTATTTTGTCTGTCAAATCGTTTACTATATCGTTCTAATTTGTTTACAACTATTAACTAATTTTAAAACAACTATTATAATGTGAAATACCATAGCTCATGAAACAAACCATTGAATTGAATGTATCAATTCAAATCAATCACATTTTCGTGTTATGTGTTATCAGAATATTGCAAAGAAACCTCATTTTGCCCGTTTTAATTATGCTTAAAATATCGATGAAAATAATTAAATTTGACACAAAGAAGCAAATCTTCAAATGTATTGGCAAACTTCCTCATATGAGTAATTTTTCATTGTTTAAATATCTCAATTTTTCTGATTGTTCAAAACATCTGGAATTTACTCACTGAACTGAATTCTTACCTCACTGCTTCACCGAATTCTTAAAAACTTTTATAACTTCAAGTCATTTTTACAGCATTTGTTAAGAGTTTCTACTGAGTTTTTTCTGAGTGGACATCACTTGTTTCATTCACAAATTAACATTACGTTTTTTTCTAAATAAACACATGAAGATGACGGAAAATAATTTTTCATCCAAAAAACTTTTGTTGCATCGTTTGTTGTTTAGCTGGGACAGTAATATATTGTTACAAAAATTCTCCTGGTTGGTATACGTGAATGTAGTCCAAAAAGCAGGATAATAAAAGAAAAACAAATGACTCTTTATTCCACGAATATTCCAGGGAAAAAACACGTAGCACAAAAAACAAAACTAATCAGCATTTTCGTAAATTAATAACTCAAGCAGGCAACAGATCACTAGTAAAAATCAGTCACAGCAGTATCAATAGCACTTAATGTCTATCAGTTCAACAGTTTGTACTTTACTTTACACTACGACACCCCCCCACCTCCCCAATTGCAGAGATAATTGTCTCCGGTTTGCAACTAGTTTGTACTCCTGACCAAACTCCACCTGATTGATTGTGTAACGTAGCTTGGTATTTATTCTTTTTCTGACAGTATGTGACGTGTCATAGAAGTCTCTCGAAGGTTCCGTTCCTAGTAGAGACAGGATCATAATTCTGGCTTTTTCTGGAAGCTTCGTTTTTTCATCGAAGTCGCCAAAACTGGGGTCCATTGGCTTGACTTTTAGTAAAACCTCTATAAACTCTCCTCTCTCCTCTTTTCTGCCATAAGATTAGCATATCAGGGAAACAAATTAACAGCCTTGTGATAATATTTACACACTACCAAAAGAGAAGAAAGAGCTGGACAAGAATTTTTAAAAAATGTAAAAATACTTTGACTTCTCAGAAACTGCATAGAATTCCATACATTTATTTGATTCTTCGAAATTCATGACAACATTGCTTCGCATTTATTCTAATCTTTCGTGTAAGGAAGAGATATTTCTCTAAATTCTTATTGAAAGATGGAATAATTTTTTACGTTATTGAAAATTCGAATACATTGATTACTAAAGATGGCGTTTGGATTCAATCAAATAGAATAATTCCTTCACCTGCATATTCGTTCTACTCACAGTATGATAAAAACAAATTCAGTGATTTATGAATGTTAATAATTTTATTATGGATAGTTGCATCTAAAGACAAATTTGATAAGTATGAAAGTTAATTATATTATCTTAACTAATAACACAGGTCTACAATGAAAAGTTTTTATTCAAAATAATTGCTTTCAATAATTTAAATAAGTGCTTTCTATAGATTTTGTAATGCTGATTATTGGAAAAATAAATAAAAAATTCCATCTCTTAGTTTCGTCACAAAGCACAGGTTCAATGTGTACGAATAATGTATATTTTAGAGCAGCATTATTCATTGTTTTTCTTCATAAGTTATAAGTAATAGTAGAATATTTACAAAAACAAATTGTTTAAGCACATGAAAGGAAATCTATTTTTTCCTATTTTATATGCAGTAATAACAACGTGTTTATTAAACATATTTTGATAGTCTTCTTCTAAAATGTTTTCATGAATTATCTTATTTCTGGAAATTATTTTCCTTGGAATTTGCTGTTTGAAACACAAGTGTTTGGTTGGAGTGCAAGCGTAAGGATTTTACATTTCTTTCAGTCCTTTACAACGAGATGAAAATTTTAAATTGCTGTTTGTCTAAATTATTTACATACAAATATTGGAAATGATTTATATATTATTGGAAGTTCGAATATAAATATTTATAACATGCTTAGCGAAAGAGAATTAAATTAAATGTTTCCTTCAAGCCCATTTATGACATAAGCTAACTAAGATAATAGATTTACAGACTTTTGAGTATCGTTAATTTTTATACAGACTGCAACATCTAAAAACACGATGTGTGCACATGTAATGCATCTTCTTTCCCGAAACTCTTTAAGAATTTAACATGGATGAGTGATTTTATGGAGAATAATCATGATTAATGAAAACCTTCTCGTTTACATTCAGCTGTTAAATAAAAAAGAATCTAATATGAGTTTTTCCTAAATTACAATTTATAATATGTTTTTAAGAAACCATTTCGTTAAAGTGTTTCGAAGCAATTTTCTCTTTCCATATTTTTGATTAACTCAACAAAGATTCTTTTTAACATACTTAGAGATTTTTCTTATTCCTAAAAACCTGTCATAAATCAACTCTAAAACATATTAACGTAAGTTTATATTTACTCAAAATTATAAGCTGAAACGATAGCTTATATGCTAGGCCTGCTCTTTTATTTTTATTGCAGTATCATAATGTATCTAGCTTGAAAACGATCTGTTTAGGTAAGGCTGTATATGTAACTCTTATTTACGTAAGGCTTAAATATAATTTTAAAAAATCGAGTCTTAATTTAGTTTAATGAGAAAAATAGATTAACTAAAATGATAAATGCTCATCGAGAAGAAATTTTTGTACCTCTTCCCAAGCCTTGCTAATCACATTTATAACTTGAAAAGCCATAAGGGAATTGTCGAATTATGGCTGGAAAATGGAAGGTTCGAACTCCATTTCTATCTATATATGTTGGATTGTCAAAAAGTTATGAACGGCCAAAATATTTTTCTGCTATGTGTTACGCGAAAACTCAACTTTGAAATTAATTGTGCATTTACAATTGCTTTGGTAATGTTAAGAATAATCCCTTTAGTCTTTTGTTTAGAGTAGTATTTTGCGTATATATATATATATATATTAAATTAAAAACATCACATTAACAATTTATATATATATATATATCCACCATTTTATAATATGTTATAATTGAACATTCAAAGCAAAATAAATAAAAACAAAACATATCAAGAATGCAATGCAAAAATTAAAAATTTGTTAACCAAACAAAATTTAAATTAAGATTCTATAAATAAAAGTGTTAAATGCATTCAAAGAGCACATGCAAAACTCAAATATATCCATGAACTATGTTACTCTTACAACTATTGAAAAAGTCAAACCAAAATATTTGAGTTTTCAACAATAAAATTAGTTGCTCAGCTCTGGGTTACCCAGGTTAAATCGATTTTGCTGTACAAACCATCCCTGTTACTAATTGTTGAAAGAACAGAAAGGGTAATTTACCCTAAAATGAAAGAAGTTAGGATGAAAATATCCATACGCTAACCCTAACAATATATCATCTCTATATGAATAGAATCTATATTTCCATTGTTCTTTGTTTTTTGTTTGCAGCTGCAATTGCGCGCTACTTAAACATTGTATAAATTTTATTGCCTAAATTTAATTGTTTAAATTTAGTTATTTTGTTGTTTCTGTTTAAAGTGTAAGTTAAATTTATTATTTATTAATTTATTCTACTCTTTCTAGTTAATTGTTTTTAGCGCTATATTATATTTAAGATATATAATCAATATATTGCACTAAAATTCATAAATACAACAGTCAATAAAATATCCATTCTTTTTAAATTAGGAATTATAAAATCAATGTTTTTATTTAACTTTACATGCATTCAGCATTTCATAACAAACCGTCACACAGCTTGACAACTCTAAATTGCCAACGCTAGATTTCTAATTTGATTTAACTTTAATTAACAAATTATTTTAATTTTAAAAAAATAGTATGATACCTGTATTAAAAATCTCAAAATAAATTAATAAATCTAATATTTTTATAAGGAATATTTAGAATATTGTATTGTTTTAAGAAAATTTTAAAACTCCTGCAGCCATCTATGTAATAATACAAAAACTAGAAAAGCAATAACCAATTTGAACGAAAATACTTAACATAAGTAACATATAAAATATAAATACCAAAAAGCCAAGAAATATAAATATTATATTAAATACTAAAATGCATGGTTTATTCTAAGTGACTTAAATATTTCTTATCAATATAAACTCGTAAGAATTTTCCAGAAAATCCAATACAAGTGCACTATTATAAAAATTTTTATGTTCCTAATTCTATTATCATTATCTGTAACCAAATTATTATTCCTAATTATATAATTTTTTAATAAATTCTTGAAGACAGAAATGCTTAGATTACTATCCCAAAAAGAAAATTTATTAATTTTAAAATTAAATGCTGCTCTTTTATCAAAGATATCAGTAACAATATTTCTATCTATAATTTTTCTATCTAAATTTAGAAATTCTGCAGCTAATTCATTGTTATTATTTTTACTAGTTTTAAATAGTCAGGATAGAAGTTAATTTGTGACTTTAGGTCTATTTCTTTATTAAATACTATCAAATCATCTATATATCGAAATATTATACTAGAGCTACTAGTAATGAATCCTTCTCGTAATAATGTAGGTAAATATTTGCCAAACTATTGCTAGCTGGACCTCCTTGAGGTAATCCTTTAATTTGATAGTAGGTCATATTGTCAAAAAGAACATAATTTTCTTTTAATACAAGATTAATAAGAGTTTTATAATTATTTATGTTACAACCTTTTTTAAACCAAAATATTTATGAATTTTTACTAGGTTTACATCAAATCATTAATATCTCTCACACTGAAATATGGGTGGAATGAACTTTAGATTTTCAGTTCTTTATTTTATCGATTTGTATCTAGGGGAACTCTCCTCCATACTCGCATCTCACACTTCTTCACAAGTTCATATATGTCACATATCATGTTTTTTTTAAAATCAGATGCTTCAATGAATCATCTTCATATAAAATAGCATAACCTGATTGAGCGCATGGAGGGTTAAAGAACTGAATTAAAATAATTGCACTTGATTACGACAAATATAATGGAAACAAAGGGAATGTGCTATATTTTAACCCTCTGAGCGTTTCACACGTATTTCTACGTCGACCTTGGACTACCTCATAAGCGGGAAACACGCATTTCAACGTGTGGTCAGAGACACGCCGAAAGCGGTCAGCCCGGATATTTACGTGTCTTGTGAACTGTCTCTAAAGTGCGATAAACGTATTTTTCCGAATTTCTTCCCCCCTTCCTTGGTTTGACATTTTGATTGATTAGCTGGGTAGGGTAGCGGTCGACACAATGAGTGCTGATAAGAATGTACTTACTGCAAATTAGAGATACCACAGGATCCAAGACCCCACAGCCCCTTTGGCTTGGGGCATTTTAACGATATCTGCATTGAGGTCTTCTTTCAGAAAGAAGGTCAGTTTTGGATTTTTTTTTCTAGTTGTGTGTGTCCGAATTTGGATTCTGTATAAGTCCGGTTTAATATTTGTCAGCCTGGATTGAAATTGTATTATGTTTCAAGTGTTTTCTCTGTAATACACTTATGTTATATAAGATTTTATTTCAATGCATCAATGTTTTAATCGAATTGTTAAGTAAAATAGATTTTGTGGTCCCATCTCTTTCAATACCCCATTCAAGTATAGAAAAATTTGAGAAGCCGGGGGTGATAAGAAAAGAGGGGGTTGTTTATTTCGTTATATAGCATTGAATTGAAAAAAAATAATTTTAAGGTTTAGGTGTGATTTTTTAAAACTATAACAGTTTTTTTTTTCTAGATTAGTTTTCTATATTACACTACTTAGAATTTCTTTTAAATTCATCAAAATGAAATAAATTCCCAAAAATAACAATTATTTTTTCAAATAATTATTATTCAATTTATTTTTTGTTCACTTTGAACAAACATTGAAACAAATGTTAAAGAAAAGGGATGACAATTTTATTTTTTATGTTTTAAAATATTGTATTTTTGTTAGAGAAAATTTTGGTTTACATGAAAATGTAAAGAATAAAATCAACTAAATTTAATGTTTGAGTGATCTTATCAGACTTTTAGTTATCTTATTAAGAGTCTGATAACATCTGCAGTTTAAGTTTATTTCAAGAGTCAGTGAAAATGTTTATTTCTTCCTTAAAATGTAAGAACACAAAACCATTTCTAAGAAAATATCAATGCTTACTTCAATGATACTGTATTTATGCATTATTTCCTTGAGCGTTATAGTTTTGTTGATATGCATTCTTCAATAAGTGATCAAATCTAAATGCCTGAATTGCATTGCTTTTGGTAACTCTTATGCCAATTGCGAGCTGAATTTTAATAAATGCTATGAGACAAGAATCCACTAATATGTGTTCCTATGATGCAAACCTATGATGCATCCCGACACGTTATTAACGAGTTTGAAGACAGTACTTCTAATAATAATAGTAGTCTCAGGCATTGAATTATTTCCAAACTCCACCGTCACATGCTAGACAGTGTGTTTTATCACAATATCTTGTGTGTGTGCTGTGATTTGTAAAGTATAATTTTTTTAAATAAAATTCTGATTTATATACAGGTTTTTATTTTCATTCTGAACTTTAATGGATAATAATGAGACTCTTATTTATTTTCCAAGCTGTATGATATATTTGAATTAGATCTATAATTTTATTTTTTAAGAAAAACAGTAAAGTGTCAGTTTTATGTTAGTTAAATTTCCTTTATATTTGGTATGAAAAGACCCAAAAATGTTTTTGAATATCACACCGATAACGTCCAAGACATTTATAAATTGTGAAAAGGCACCTGATTAATTTCGAATAGGTGTTAAATTTTTCTCCTTATTCTTTGATTTTGCGAAGTTTGCAAAAAATTGTCTGTAGAAAAAAAAAATCAATAATATTTTACTTCGTAGCTAGCGCATTTACGTAAAATTGATAGGAAAAAAAAGTTTGATCGTTTTTACATTCTAGTAAACGAAGTATACAAAGAGAAAGAATTATAATCGTTGATCGTAAATTTCAACACGAGATTTTGACGAATCCCCAGTTTTTAGACCTCCCCGAGACCGAAAAACACAATTTTGGAATTATGTTTGTGAACACAATAACTCAACAACGGTTAGAGCTAGAAAGAAGGAATCTGGTATATGGACTTAATACAAAATTAGTATATTTCAATCAATTTTTGGATAAAGTCCGTCCACGGAAAATTTGTCTGTTAGGGTTCATATGAACACGATAATTCCAGAACTTAAATAGCTAGATAGATAAAATTTGGTACACAGTTTTAAAAATTAGGAATGTAGGTCCGTATTAAATTTTGGACGAAATCCCTCGACGCGTTAACTGTCTGTTGGTTTCTGTAATCGCATGCTTGCGAACACGATAATTCCTAAACGCAACGACTTAGATAAATGAAATTTGGTATGTGGTCTTTTAACCCTAATTGCCCAATTTTCGTTTCAATCGGGTAAAAAAAACTTTAATGCTCCTGAAACTCAATTTCGATAAAAAAAAATTATAAATAAAAAATTAAAGGGGCCGTTCATATATTACGTAAGCATTTTTTTTGTTATTTTTTGACCCCCCCCCCTGTCAGCAAAAATAAGCAAATCGCAAACCCCCCTCTTATAATTACGTAAGCAAACTGCACCTCCCCGTTCTTTTTTTTTACAAAACGTATAACAATAATAATCTAATTTTAAAAATTTTAGGACTTAATTCAAATAAAACCAGCGGGAGTGACCTCCCCTAAACTTTCTCGTATACTTCTCAAACATTTGTCATTTCCCTCCCCCCTGCGTGGATAAAAAATTCGAACTTACTGTAACTACTGTAACCCAGAATTCAATGACTATCAGAAGGTTTTTCATTGTAGATTATAGTGATAGTAAAATATATAGATGAAAAATCATATTGAAATAGATAAGTATGTATTAAAAGTTAGCAATATTTATTTTCTATCAATAATATTCTGTAGCCAATGCACAAGCTCCGTGTGTAGAGGAGAACACAGGAGAAGACCTCGTTCGTTAGTTTGCGCATACGCAGAGATTGCTTCCAGTACGCAAGTAAAACAGGGCAAAGTGATGTAATCCTTCCGCGTGCACAGAGATTGCTACCAGTACGCATGCGTATGGAGAATCGGATTAGAAAAATTAATTATGCAGTTTGAACGCCTTTTTCGTTACCGATTCAAACGAAATTTGGGCACAGATCTATAATTAATATTAGCAAACGTCATACCAATTTTTATTTATCTAAGCCAAAGGGTTTAGGAGATGTAATTTTTACAAGTACGCGATTATACAGATCGACAGAGAGTCAACCCTTTGACGGATTTGGCCCAAACTTTTATACGGACCTACATTCATGATGATAAAACTGTGTACCAAATTTTATTCATCTAGCTATTCAAGTTTTTGAGTTATAGTGTTCACATGACCGCGGACAGACAGACTTCCCGTGGACGGATTTTGTCCAAAATTTGATAGAAACCTAAAAATTATGTTTAAAGACCACATACTAAATTTCATCCCTGTAGCTCTAATAGTTTTCGAGTTATCGTGTTCACAGACACACAGACAGACATAATTCCAAAATTGTGTTTTTCGGACTCAGGGAGGTCTAAAACATGGAGATTCGTCAAAATCTCGAGTTCAAATTTTTTGACGATTACAATTTTCTCTTTGTATATTCGTATACGAGAAAGTAAAAACTCTAACTCGGCTTAAAATGAAAAAAAAAAGTAAGTTTAATTTCCTTACAATTTCAAGTTTAAGCTTACAAAAATCAATTTTCTTTTGCCAAATTTATCTTTTTTTTCAAATTTAATTTTTTTAAATTAAATTATTTGTGCAAGTTACAAGAGATTTTCGGAAATAAAGTGATTTTAATGTCTTACGTAAGCATCACTCATACTCCCCTCCCCCCTTGTCAGCAAAAATAAGCAAATCGCATATCCCCTCCCCTCCTTGGGTGCTTACGTAATATTTGAACGTCCCCAAATTTAATTTTGAAAAATTTGCGACTGGATGCTCTAGTACCTGGACAATAGTATCAAAGTTTCAAATTTCAGGTGAATTAAATTTCCGTTTATTATAATAGAAGATAATCTCTTGCGTACTAAATAAAGGTATATGAATAAGCTATTTCTTCCAATATTTAGTTTTCAAAATGTAACCTTTAGTTTGAGAATTATTAACTCGTTCTCTTAAAAAGCATATGTAACGAGTTTCAGTACAAAAGGCTTGTAGCATATTATTTTATTTAAAACATTATTCAGGGTTAAGAAGGTTATTTATAATCCTTCATATATATTGATTATTGTTGGCTATTTTGGAATATAGATTATTATGTGACTATCTATATAATAAGTGTTTATGTGCATACAAAACGGATTAATCCAGTTAAGCGCTGTTTATATTTGTGTTCGGCTCTAAATTTTCTACCTTTTACCGAATACTAAATCAAGAAACAATATGAAAAGATTTATAGTGCCAACAGAGATTAGTAATATATATATATATATATATATATAAATGGCATTGTTGTTGATACTTAAAATTAGGGAAATAATTTTTACATTCGTAGACTAATATGATGACGTGTTGACTGAAAATAAATTGAAGTCAAGAATATAAAAAAGACAACTAATAATATGAAGTACAGCCAATATCTGAAATACAACTATTAATAAACATCAAATAAATTGAAGTCACAGACATCTAAAGAATATCAACTTTCATGCAACTTCGATGATGTTCATATTTTTAGAAACTCACAACATGAAAAATAAGTAATATAGCCTTCATTTTTTTGGCCCAACGGTCTGGCATTTGTCTAGTCTAACGGTGTTTATTTTTGTCATCTGGTGTTAATGGACACGGGCAGAACGAGGCATCTCGAAGACATAAAGTGTAATTTTGTCACACGACAGGTGGTATCTCCGAAAGCAGTAAAACTTAGTTTGAATAGGTTCCAAGCTGAATAGAACGGATTCTTGCGGTTACCCGTCCCTCCAAGGGCTGATTGTCCACATTTGAGAGGGGGGGAAGAGACTTGATCTGCTGAGCTTTTGGGGAAATCTTCTGTTGGGAGGAAGACACTTTTAAAACAGATAAACGTTCTGCAGCCGCTCGCTGTTCGAATCGCTTTAGAAAGAAGACCGAACCACTCAGAGGGTTAAGGAGAAAACTTACCTCTGTTATCTTCCAATTTTATTATAAGAAACGAAGAACATAATTTGCATTAGTCCTACTGAGAATTTTTTTTATCCTAATTTTATGAAGAACACGGGTAATACGCGTGCAAACATTTAAGCAACAGTACGCAAATGTTATGATCCACCTCTCAATGCACTGAAAAGTTTATGAAAGACGAGCGGGTTTAAACGCAAAGCTCGATGGCTGTTAAAACAAAAGGCAAAACAGTCGTAGTTTCCATATTTAATATTTTCCCTAGCCTATTTAACATAACACCACTCTATGCCCCAGCAACTGTAATCTTCATGGGTATTTAAGCAGTGTCGCAGACATGAAGTGGAAGAAAATCACACCACCCGAGGGGGTGACCTATCATAGACCTTTAGCAAATTCTTCTCACTGCTGCCTAATTATTAGGAGTGTGAATTAATTGTAAACGATTTTTTGGTAGAAACATGGCTTTATTGTGAAAAAAGGGTACAAATTGATCATTCAAAATATTGTCATCGATGGCCACTACTTTTTCCCATTTTTCTGATAATACTTGAATTCCACATCGGAAAAATGACACATCTTTAAGGGCTATCCACGAATCGACCCTGGTCAGACAAGTCATGAGACAATAATCGAAATAAGGGGTAATAGAAAGAAGTAATATCTGCAGAATACAGCGAGTATGGTACGGCACCCCAGTTCAGCTTTTCTAACGTTTCCTTGAGCGGTTTTGCGACATGAGGCCAAGCGTTTTTGTGCTGGAAAATCACTTTGTTATGTCTTGCCGCCTAATTTATACTTTTTTGCTTCATGTTCGGCTCAGTTTCATCAATTGTTGCCGAACAGTGTTCCCCAGCGAGGGTTTCGTTGCATTGCAGTTTGCGGCGGTGCAAAGAGTAGGCATTCGTGAACTTCTGCCTACTCGAAATGGATTCCTCATGCACTAACATGTTTCTATAGCTACCGCCGTCAATGAGACAACTGGGCAAGCTGAGTTCTCGTGGCTGACAGACTGTACCATCATAGTGAACTACGATGTGGCTCAGGATTATTGGCTTGGATGATTAGTTAATGATTCACTGTCTTGCCAACTGATAAAGAAGTGAATTGTCTGCTAAGAAATGTGTAACTAAAACGGAAGTCTAAAAATAAAAAAATTGAGAAAAAGAAATTAAAAAAAGAAAGAAATTGTAAAAAATATCAACAAAAAAGTACAAAAATAATTAAAGAAATAAAGATGAAAAATATTTATTTAATCATTTATTTATTTAAAGAAAAGCACACTGCAGAGAAAACTCCATTTACAAAGTGCTATAAACAACAAACAAACAAAGAACAAAAGCCACAACGAGTAAAAGTTCTGCTGAAAACATCGTTTAAACAATTATAAAATCTAAAAACTGCATCATTTAATCAAGTAAAAAATTCCAATCAATCTCACGGAACAAATACCACATAGCTAAAAAATCTGCCCTATTAAAATCAGGTCTATAAATATTTACATTCCTCTTATTGAGGTTTACAGGTACAAAACCCATGGACTCTGACAGAGCAGGATGGTGTTTGTCCTTAGGTACCAAATGACTATCGCTGTGCCAGACATAAATATCATTAAAATATACACCAGTCAAAATCAAATCAAGATATTTATTATTACAATTAGGAGTATTGTTATATTGACCCAAAGTATAAAGATTCATAACATTCGACAATTCATAAACAATTGGGTTGTTGTGATCACAAAAGCCATCATATATAGATAAATTAAAATCATCACAAATGAAAGTTTTATCAAAAAATCCAAATCCCTCAAAACAATCAAAAGATTTAACATACGGGTTCACATGAGAGGAAGGTGGAAAATACACAACACAAAAGCATCCTTTTCCTGTGATTTAACTTGACTGAAATTCAAATAACCTCGAGATCCAAGCCAGGAACGAACAATTTACGGAAAGAAAAACATTTTTTTGATAGCCACAAGAACACTGACCCCTGAACCCCCACCACCCACCATTTTTGAACAAAATCGGAAAAATATTTAGAGAATATACGGTGGAGAAAGGTTTTTTCGATTTTGTTCGAAAATGGGGGGTGGGCAGACTAGACGTTATAAGCTTTCATATAAAATAAAAATTATCGAAATCCGTCGAGTGGTTGGATCTGGCGAACTGTCTGAAGGTCTTACCTTATTATTTTAAATATATAGATCTCAATAGTTCCATTACAATGGCGTGTCAGAAATATTCTAAAATACCTATTGTAGGTGATGGAAACTATTGATTTAGGTCGATATCATTCTGTATCTATGGATCGGAAGACTATCATGCAGAAATGCGTGAGAAAGTTATACAAAACATTACAACTAGATGAGGTGTAATGAAAGATTTTATAATTTTAAAGGAATCTGTTGCCTACAAAAATATGAAATATACTATGGTTTTCTGGTCTGTTCCCCTTATCTTCATGCAGTATATAAAATTGAAAAAAGTAGTGGCTGAGAGCCTCGAAGCAGCGAGGTGGCAGGGGCAGTGCTGGGAAAAGTGGGTGCTAGCCGCGAACCCGCCCAGCGAGAGTCGAGAGCGGCTAGAATGCTTTCATTTTTGCTTGCCTTCCGTTCTTTTTTTGAAAACTGAGTGTTTCAGGTATTCTGACAACATCTGAAAAATTATAAACTATAAATAACTCTTAATCATTGAATCACACAATAAAAGAAAACACTCAAAAATGCTTACAAGTACGCCTTTTTTAAATTCTAAAATTTGCAACCAATTAAATGAAATTAAACGTATGTAGGAATGAAAAGGAATGCCAGTTATACAATCAAAGACATCAAACCAGATATCCGTAGCTAATTTTAATATTCTCATAAAAAGAACTTACTTTGCACATTCAAAAAAGATATAAGTGCATATCGTTTGAAATTTTCCTGACACATATAAAAAAAAATCCTGCGATATCAAGATAATATAAGTTTCCAAGATAAACTTTTAAACTTTTCAGAAAATCAAACTCGGAGACTGCGTTGAAGAAGTTAATTTTAAAAAATACAGGACATCAGACGGAATGTAATTTTCAGGAAAAGTTGAAAAAGAACGAGCCATCTTTTTAATATGATTCGAGGATTTCCAGACGAAATTCGTTCTAGGAAAAAATGAAATTTGTTGAAATGGCAAGGAGCTCGTTGTCGGAAGATGAAGGTAATTTGATTTTTTTATCAGGCTTCTTCAAAACAAACCCTTTTTTTAAATAAAAGAAAGAAAATGTGGAACATAACTTTGAATTTTCAGCCAAACGCCGAATATCTTTTGATTTTTCTTTTTAAAAAACCCGGAGAGTGAGCTTTCCTGAAAATGCCAAGTTTTTATTTTCTGATTTTGTATTGCTGATTCTCAGATTTTCTTGAAATCACAATGCTTGAAGATATATTTTATTGTTTCCCTCATTAAATATTTTCTTGAACGAACTATAGCCATAGAAGCTATTATTTCTTCTCAAAAAATTTGATTTCGCTCTTTTTCCCACTATACCGTTCGAAATAAATTACTGTTTGACCTACAGCTAGAATATTAGGTCCGAATTCTTATATATTTTTCTTTTTTTTACTATAAACTTAACCATGAGTTAGGATGTGAATATGTTATTACAGAAGACTCCCAAATATTGTAAGATCCCCC
>BGPR01028919.1:0-19622 GCA_013235015.1 Araneus ventricosus | reverse complement strand
CGTGGAACCGGGATTAAAAAGAATTTTGTAGACTTTAATATTTAGAAGCTACGGAGACGAAGGAGGATTGTGAAATTAAAATTTCCGAGTGACTGTTCGGAAATTTTTGGTGTGTAAAATTTCAATAAATAGAACTCGAATTCAGTCACCTGTTACGTCCTTGTGTAAGAAGTTTACAACGAAAAAATATTTTAACCGTCAAAAATATTTCATGAATCACCAAGTTTTAGACATTCTCGAATCCATTTTTACTTTCTCGTATACGAAGTATACAAAGAGAAAGTATTGTAATCGTCAAAAAATTCAAACTCGAGATTTTGACGAATCTCCACGTTTTAGACCTCCCTGAGTCCGAAAAACACAATTTGGAATTTTGTCTGTCTGTGAACACGATAACTCGAATACTATTAGAGCTAAGGGGATGAAATTTGGTATGTGATCTTTACACATAATTTGTAGGTTTCTATCAAATTTTGGACAAAATCCGTCAAAGGGAAGTCTGTCCGCGTTTATGTGAACACTATAACTTCAGGATTGTAGGTCTGTATCAGAGTTTGGGCCAAATCCATCGAAGGGTTGACTGTCCGTCGGAATATATAATCGCATAGTTGTAAAAATTATATCTCCTAAACCCTTTGGCTTAGATAAATAAAAATTGGTATGAACGTTGCTAACGTTAATTATAGATCTATGCCCAAATTTCGTTTCAATCGGTTTAAAAAAAGGCGTTCAAATTGCATATTCAATTTGTTTACTTGCGTACTGGAAGTAATCTCTGCGCATACGCAAGCTTTTCAGCAATAGCGAAAGGGTAATTTTCTCCTGTTTTCTTCTCGCTCGCGCACGCTCTCGCATTAGCGGAGCTTGCTGGAGTGCGATAGAAAATAAATATTGCTAAGTTTTAATACATACACATCTCTTTGAATTTGATTCTTCACCTAAATATTTTACAATCGCTATAATCTACAATGAAAAACCTTCTGATAATCATTCATTCTGGATTATAGTAGGCTCGAATTTATCCACGCAGAGGGAGGGGAAATGGCAAATTTTTGAGAAGTATACGAGAAATTTTAGGGCAGGCCACTCCCGCTGGTTACTTTCTCGTATGCAAAGTATACAAACAGAAAGTATTTTAATCGTCCAAAAATTCAAATTCAAAATTTTGACGAATCTCCACGTTTTAGACTTTACTGAGTCCGCAAACACAATTTTTGAATTATGTCTGTCTATGAACACGGGAACTCGTAAACTATTAGAGCTAGTGCAATGGAATTTGTCATGTGAACTTTACTCATAATTTGTAGGTTTCTATCAAATTTTGGAAAAATCCTCAAAAAAGGAACAAGTTAGAGAGGTGAAATTTGGTACGTGGTTTTATCACTAGAATTGTAAATGTGTGTCAGATTTTAGGCTAAATCAGTCGGAAGGTTGACTGTCTACTCATTGGAATGTGAGCGCGGTAACTAAACTCACAATAGCGCGCGTAAATGAAATTCGGTATGCTCTCTTGACACCTAAATGATAGATATGTATCAAATTTTAGAAACAGTAAGTATAAGGCAGTGATTATCAACCTTTATTTCCACACACATTCCTTGATTAGTTTTTTCATTTATTTTTTATTTATTTATTTTATTTTTTACTAGCAGTACGCGCACGGCGATGCCCGTGGAATCAGGACTTCAACAAAATAAAAAAAAATCGCCCACAATGACACGAAAAAGTTTTCAAAACAAAAGATACACATTATAGATTTTCCGGCTTATTTTTTCCGCGATAATAACATGTAGAAAAATAGTACAGAGTACATTAATCCAAAACAATATAAAAACAATTTTGCCCGTGGAATCAGGACTTCAACAAAATGAAAAAAAATTCTTAGAACATGACAAAAAGCTCCATAGGTTATGACGTCACCTGACCCTTCAACCAATCAAATTGAAAGCTGCGTTCCGAAAGGCTGTCGCTGAAGAAATTTCGCTCGACAAAAATGACTTTCATCTGCCCAGGAATAATTTAATTTAAAAAAAACGGGAAAAGATATTTTAACCGTTCTTGTTTTAAATCAGAGAGAACCGTTCTAGTTATAAGCTGAAAAAAATTGAAAATAATAGTGTTATTAGAAAGTCGGATGCACAACTCTAAAACAAAATAATATTTAGGCTGGTGAAACTGACTATTTTAAAAATTCTCAAAATTCGTAAATTGCGTTGAAATTCAAATCTATCTTCATTAGAACGGAAATCGTGTACTCTCTTTTCCGATGTATTCATCTATTTTTGAGAATACAATTATCTGAAACCATTCATTGAGAAACTTCAAAGGAAAAATCAAACAAAACAACACAAAACATTAAATAAAAAATTCTAGATAAAATTACTATTTCCTGAGGTATCCAGTCACTATTATGACTACCTGTGTACTAAATTTCATGGTTGTAAGTGATAGATTCGTCTGACATCGCATAAACACACACAATAATACACGTACACAAACACTTTTATAAGTATGATAGATTTTTTTTTTTTTGAGGCTCAATATCCTTCCAACTAGCAACTATCCGTCTACTAAAAGGCTTTATAATTAGAGAAGTAAAATCGAAACAATTACAATCCCTTGGGAGAAGTGGAACAATTAACTTAATAATACAGAGTATTCATTTTTTTTGATATACATTTTATTCATTTTTATTTTCGTATAATGCCAAGCAAATAAAAAGAGAAAGTATTGTAATCAGTCAAAGAATTGAACTCCGAATTTTTGACGAATCTTCACGTTTTATACTCTGCAGCTCGAAAACACAATTTTATAATTCATGGTCTGTCTGTCTGAACACATAATCGAAAACTAATAGAGCATCATGAGGGATGGAATTCTGGTATGTGGTCTTTAACATAATTATAGGTTTTCAATTTTGGACAAAAATCCGTCAACGAAATCTGATCTAATGCTATATTTGTTGTCCATGTGCAGTGTGAACGTATAACTGTGAAAAATTTAAATAGCTAGATGAAATAAAATTTTGGTACAGGTTTTTCATCATGAATGTAGGTCAGTTATAACTTTGGGCCAAACTGCCTAACAGGCTGATCATCTGTCTGGTCTGTATATAATTCCATTTGAAAGAACTGTCATTCCCACGCGCACGCCTCTCTTGAAGCAACTTTCTGTGACAACAAGCTATGGATCGAACAGTTAGTTTGTCCTGAGACGGCAAGAGAGCGCGGAAAATCGGTGCATCTCATTGAATTTGATTCTTTACTCTAGATATTTTTCAATCTACTATAATGAAAAACCTTCTGAGAGCCATTGATCTCTGGGCAAATTGTAGGTCTGAACTTTCATTCTCTTGGGGGAGGGAAAACAGCACCCTTTCTGGGTATTATAAGTTTTGTATGGAGAATACCCCGCTATTTATAATAGCATTAGTTCACCTCCAAAACAAGAGAAAAAAACATTGAAATAATTTCTGCATTAATTTATACTTGGTAGAAAGATAACGATTCAATGCATCCTGAGAATCTAACGATCCAAATGTCAATTGCAATGGTCGCAGTTTTGTTTGTTTCATGAAACAAAGCCTGCAAATAATAGCTTCACCAAAAGAGCGATATAATATCATTTCTGAGCTAAAAGCACGTTTTCATTGCACATTATTTTATATTAATGATTATTGTGGACTAGTTTTTTTAGTATAATTGGATGTGTAATATGATTTTTCCTTAAAAAGAATAAGGAAGAACTGTACATAATGGAATAAAGTGCGGGCAAATTGAATCTACGATGACTTCTTTCCACAAACTGAGAGTTTCAAATATATATTCTAAAAAAAGTGAATACAAAGAACTCCGTATATGATGGAATAAGGGCAACTTGAAACTTATACGCCGTCTTTTCCATAAACTGAGAGTTTCAACTATATATTGTTATCCAAAAAAAAAGTGAATATAAAGAATCTGCCAAGGATGGAATATGGGCAACTTGACCCTATTGACGATTTCCCAAGCAAACTGAGAGTTTCAACTATATATTGTTATCTTAAAAAGTGCTTAATTAAGGAAGAATCTGCATATGATGAATATGGGCAACTTGAACTTACGACGACTTTCCACAAACTGAGAGTTCTCAACTGAGAGTATTGTCATCTTAAAAGAAAGAATATGGGAAGAACTGCATTAGTTATGATGGAATATGGCAACTTGAACTGCGATTTCTTCACACAAACTGAGAGTTTCTAACTATATATTTATCTTCAAAAAAAAAGGATATAAAGGAAATCTGCAAGGATGGAATATGGGTAACTGAACTTATGATTTTCCACAAATAGAGTTTTCAACACTATATATTGTTTCTTAAAAAAAAGTGAATAAGGAAGAATCTTTCATGATGGAATATGGGCAACCGAATTACGGTGAGACTTCTTTCCACAAACTGAGAGTTTCAACTATATATTGTTTTATCTTTAAAAAAAGAATATAGAAGAATCTGTATTACGATGGAATATGGGCACACTGAACTACGACACCTTTCAAACTGAGAGAGTTTCGGTCAACTATATATTGTCATCTTAAAGAAAGTGAATTAAGGGAAGAACTGATATAATTGATAGTATGGCACTTAAACTTAATGACACTTTCCAAACTGAGAGAACCATATATTGTTATCTTTAAAAAAAAAGTGAATAAGGGAAAATCTGCATGATGGAATATGGGCAACTTGAACTTTAGCTGACGTCTTTCCACAACCGAGAAGCTTCAACTATATGTCATTTTGGTAGTTAAGTTGAAAAGGAAGAATCTGCATATAATACAAGGGCAACTTGAACTTAGCCATTAAGATCTCTTCCACAAACTGGAGTTTCAACTATATATTGTTTCTAAAAAAGTGAATAAGGAAGAATCCATAAGGCATGGACAATATGGTAACTTGAACTTACAATTCACTTTCCCTTACAAACTCGAGAGTTCTCAACTATAGTCATATCTTTAAAGAAAGAATACAAGACTCTATACTAGAATATGGGGCAACTTACTTTACACGTCTTCTTCACACAAAACTGGAGAGTTTTTTACATATATTGTTATTCATAAAGAAAGTGAATAAGAAGAATCGCGCAATAGATGGAATATGGGCAATTTGAACTTAGCTGACGTCTTTCCACAAACTGAGAGTTTTCACTATATATGTTATCAAAAAGAAAAGAATAATGAAGAACGCATATAAATGAGATATGGGCAACTTGAATTCTTCACTGATGCTTTCGCACAAACTAGAGTTTCTAACATATTACTGATCTAAAAAAAAAGTGAATAAGGAAGAATCTGTATATGATAATATGCGGAACTGAACTCATAGACGTCTTTCCAACAACTGAGTTTCTCAACTAGCGTTATTGTTATCTTTAAAAAAAAAAGGTGAATGGAAGAATCTGCATGATGTGAATAGTGGGCAAATTTGAACTTACGACGTCTTTCCACACAAACTGAGAGTTTTTTCAACTATATATCACATCTTAAAAGAAAGTGAATTAAGGGAAGAACTGTGCATATGATGGAATATGGGCAACTTGAACTTACGACGTCTTTCCACAAACTGAGAGTTTCTCAACTATATATTGTTATCTTAAAAAAAAGTGAATAAGGAAGAATCTGCATATGATGGAATATGGGCAACTTGAACTTACGACGTCTTTCCACAAACTGAGAGTTTCTCAACTATATATTGTTATCTTAACCAGCGGGAGTGGTCTCCCCTAAACTTTCTCGTATACTTTCTAAGTGGAGAATCGTCAAAATCTCGAGTTCGAATTTTTTTTTTTTTTTTTGACGATTACAATACTTTCTCTTTGTATACTTCGTATACGATAAAGTGAAACAAACAAACAAACCTGAAATCAAAAAATCTGTTGCCACGTTTCAACAAAATATTACTTTGGAACAGGTGCGATAAAATAGACAATGCAATGAATACTAAAGCGAAAATTCCGCTTTGGAATTGAATTTCCAAGAAAACAATTTATACTACCACAACCGTAACAATTGCAAAAGCGTGTAAATAAAAGATTTGCTGAAATAATGAGATGGGTTTGAATTTTATTTACAACAATAAAAAAATTGTTACAATTCATGTTTGAAAACTTTATTTATTGTTGTAAATATATGCCCCGTTTTGACGAATTTCGCCCAAAGCTTTATACGGACCTACATTCATGACGATAAAACCGTGTACCAAATTTTATCCATCTAGCTATTCAAGTTTTTGAATTATAGCGTTCACATGGCCGCGGACATACAGATAGATAGACAGACTTACCGTTGACGGATTTTGTCCAAAATTTTATAGAAACCTACAAATTATGTTTAAAGACCACATACCAAATTCCATCCCCGTATCTCTAATAGTTTTCGAGTTATCGTGTTCACAGACAGACAGACATGATTATAAAATTGTGTTTTTCGGACTCATGGAGGTATAAAACGTGGAGATTCGTCAAAATCTCGAGTTGGAATTTTTTGACGATTACAATACTTTCTCTTTGTATACTTCGTATACGAGAAAGTAAAAAAAAAGTGAATAAGGAAGAATCCGCATATGATAGAATACGGGCAATTTGATCTTACGACGTCTTTCCACAAACTGTGAGTTTCTCAAATATATATTGTTACAAAACATCTTTCTGTGGGGGTATGGTGTAAACAGTCCAACACGCAGTATATTGGAGAATGAAGGTTTATTCACAAATATGCAGGGAAACACGCAGCACAGGTAACAGGAACACTAGATCTTGCACAGATTAGCAACGTAAACAGACAACAATTCACTAGTAATAACTGTAACAGCACTTTCAATAGCGTTAGCTCACCGGCTTTCCAGCACTGTAGACGAAACTCCAAAGTCGATACAGTCGATCAACAACACTACCGTGATCAAAGCGCGGTCTTTTTATACTCTCCCCGATAGGCCGTGACATTACAGAGAATTTTCAGGAGAAACCTGGATCTGGGCCCCTAATAGAAATATCGAGAAAGCAATAGCATTTTCGGGTATCTTCGATTTGTCGCCAAAATGGTCGCCCAGTTTGTCGCCAAGGTCAGGGGTCCAGGGCTCGCCTCTGTCCGTCACTCCATTCTTACCCCTGTAAAACTCCCTCTCCAACTATAAGACCAGAGAGGCAGGAAAGCGACATTACATCTTTGTAACAATATTTACCGTTAGAATTGTTGTAAAATGTGCATGAGTACACCGTTTCGTAAACCATTGAAAATATAAAGAAAACAAACTATAAATGAAAGATAACCACAATTAGAATGTACAACTATATTACTCAGTCATTAGGTTCGGTTATCGAAAGACGTCATATGACGTCTCCGGTCAATAATGTGTTAACATACGCATAAAACGAGAAAGGATTCGTGAAGTGTATTCAATATTTTATTGCTTTAACATTCAGTTCTTGGTGCTCTTTTTCCACTGTTACCCAGAAGGCTTTCGGACTTGCACGAGCTTTTGTAACATCTTTTTTAATTTTAATTGATTTTGTTTTATGTTTTCGGCTATACTGTTCAGCAACGGATTCCGAGACTACCACTTTTGGACGATTTTACACCGGAAAGGGGTGCAAGGCAATGAGTCATATGAGCGCACTTCCGGAGTTCTTTGTTAGATCACGCTCAGTAAAATGTAAACATCTCCCTTCCACATTCTTCACTTTCCCCCTATTTTCATGAAAATAACTCCGCCCGGCGCATGCGCAAAAGCACGGAGGGTTTCCGAATCCGATTGCTATACAATACCAACGATACTTTCGCGTACCACATGTTGGGAACCTGTAGGAAGAGGCACAAATGCTTTCTCGATTCTCTTCTCTGTACTACGACGCTTAACACAACACGCGCCGTAGTGTGTATGCGTACAACGAGAGTATGTGGTGCAGGGGTCTTAATATGGTTTTTCTCTAAACCCCGTCATCATCAGTGACTTTGATGTGTTAGCGGCGCTCAGGGCATGATACTTTTTCGCCCTCATCTCATTTGACTTTAAAAAGTGACATAAATGCATTGATGTTTCGTGACCATGACCAGTACCGCAGCGAGAGTAAGTGACACCCAGAAAATAATATGACTTGATTATACCCAGTCGTCATCGGTGGCTTAAGAAGTGTAATTGGTCCCATGGGTATCGTACAGCCTTTGTGCCTCATATCCATGAAGGGGAGAATCATAATATATGTTTCTTGAGTGAATAAATATATTCCTGAAAAAGTTACCAATTCTAACTTTTTATACGGTCCCCCGGTCCTATCAGTCATATTTAGTAAAATATTTTTGACACTCTAACATTTTAAACAAAAAAAAGTCGCACTCTTCTGCTACTAAAACTGACCGAGTTATGGAGCTTTGAATATCGCTAACTTAGACCACTTTACATCATTGCAATAGCCGTCTCGAAGACGATCCACCAATCAATGCACAGCACTTTCTCGACAAGACCGCTGATTGGTTAAAAATCATGAAATTCGAAGCTCCAGAACTCGCTCAGTTTTAGGCGCATAAGAGTGGGACTTTTTTTGTTTAAAATGTTAGATTGTCAGGAATATTTTACTAAATATGACTGATAGGACCGGGGGACCATATAAAAAGTTAGAATTCTTATTTTTTTCAGAGATATGTTTAGTGACTCAAAAAACATATATTGTAATTCTCCCCTTCATTTAAAGCATTTTTCCAATTGGAACTATATGTCTATCTCTAACGGTTTAGAAATTAGCTATTGGACCACGATAAGTGTGGACACCCTGTATATTGGGATCTAAAGATAAAAATTTTAATCGACTTTTGCCTGAATGAATTTTTTATCTATGCCCGGATGCTATTCTTGGAGACTGCCGCGAAAGCACAAATATTCTCCTTTATTCCCCTTTTCAAACTCCAATTTGATGGGGGGCGCGACAAAAACACTGCGTCCAGGGCGTCTTTTACCATCGCTTCGCCACTGGAAAACGACAGAAAGTATTTTGAAAAAGATTTCTTGAAAGGAAAATGGTACTTGAACAAGAATTCTTAGGGTTTCTTTCAACTGACATTTTTAAGGTCTCTTTGAACTGGACATGGTTTTTTCTTTGCTCGTATTTTAAGTTAACGTTATAAATAGTCCAAAAGCCCGGAGAAAACTTCTGTACATTCTTTTGATCTGCCTTATTTTGAAACTCTCTACTTCGACGCTTGTTACAAACACTTCAGTATTCTCTGACTAAGAGCATTAGTTCAAGAGGTACATGTTAGTCCATTATATGTTTTAATTTGTATAATATTAATATGAAGCGTTATTCAACAGCATAAGATACAAAAATAATACATAAATAAAAACGCAATTCTTTTTATAGTCTTGATTTTTACTTTCTCGTATACAAAGTATACAAAGAGAGAGTATTGTAATCGTCAAAAAATTCGAACTCGAGATTTTGAGGAATCTCCACGTTTTAGACCTCTCTAAGTCCCACAATTTTTGAATTATGTCTGTCTGTCTGTCAGTGTGTGAACACGATAATACTGTTTTTGAAAAAAATTATACTAAATTCGTTTAATTTAAAAGTATATAAAAATTTCATTTTTATTTATCAGTTCTTGAAAAATGGAGTGCGAGCGTTCAATAATTCCACAGAATCAAGAAATAAAGATAGTTATAATATTTCAACAATATTTCACTTTATTGCAAAACGCGACAGCAGCTTTTAATCGGTTTTTGGAAATCATATTGGAAACAATTAATGCTAGGATTAAGAAAAAAAGTAACAATTACATCAAAATTAATAGCAATTTTTATTGAAAAGGCCAAATATCTCATTTAAAAAGATGGTGATAAGATAATTAATGTTGAAGTAAAAAGAGTATTATTTCAAAAAAGCAGATTATATGCCAATAGAGTTTAGAAATAAATAGGACAATACTTTATATAATCACACACAGCTATGCACGCACTAAAATGAACTTTTAGATTAACGAAGCTAGAAATCAAGCTTTCTTGTAGAGTTTTTAAAAAATTATTTACTTATTTATTTTGTACAAATACATAGGGAGAAAAGTTATTTCAGTGAACATTATTTGAAAGTAGTATTAACATTTTATCATGTTAAAGGAAAAAGGAACAGCAAAATTTTAAATTCACATAAATTATTTACAATAAGTTATTATAGAAGAAATTTTCAAGAATCTAAATAATTCACGTTCGAATGAAGATTTGATATTAGTTTTAGAAAATAACATAAAATATATCTTAATTTTTTCTACTGGCTGAGGCTAGCTGTTAATTCTTCTGCATGTGACTCAAAACGATACAAAGATATTCGACAATTTCTGCAAAAATCGAGCTTTCTCTTATGGCATACTAACTGATAGACCCGATGTTGCTCGGTATGAAAATATATTCATGTATAATATGTTTAATGTAAAAAAATCCCCACAAAATTCTCTAATAGTCTGCAAACTGCCGAAACATCATTGTCCCTTAAGTTATTAATAATTTTTAAAGAATGACACAAAATGAAATTTAAAGTTGTGAGTTGTAACTGGAAAACGAATAAATAAAATGATTAATGATAAATAAAATGATTTTAACAAAATGATTTATTATTTCATTCAATAGGAATATCAACACTAATGATAAAATCATCTCTTCTGTATATGGAAACATAATTTTTTATTAATAAATAATATATTATTTAATTAATTATCGCGAAACCTTCACTAAGGTCTTCTTTATGCTTCATAATATTTTGAGCAAAATGTATATATTAATACGTTAAGAAAAAAATTTGTACCCCTTTTTAAGCACATTGCGCGCACGGAGGAGTGTGAGATTTGGCATAGTTAAAGTTCATATGCAGAAAGATAAAATTTATGTATAATATGTGTTACAGATACAATAAATTAAATTAAATTAAGCATTCATTGTTTACGTTTCACACACTGTAAAAAATTAGCGGTGTAAATGCGGAGTGGATGATTTGTAATTGATTTAATCCCCCCGCAGTGAAATCCACTCCAAGAGGGAGTTTATTTAGATTATTTATAAAAAAAACTCTTCGGAGTGAAATACAAAATGCGGATGACTTAAATCTGACAATGTCAAACACATATTAGTCTGTGGTCAAACAGTCGTACAGAGTAGAGATTATCTCTAAGGAATTTATATATAATATGTATTACAAATACATTAAACTAAATGAAATAAATCATGTATTGTTTACTTTGTACATACTTTGTATATTTTGTCTAACAGATATCAATATATAGATTGTTCAATATACATCTGTTGTAGAAAGAAAATTGTGTAGCAGCAATAGAATAAAATTCAAAATTCATTCGTAATAGAAACAAAATTCAAAAAAATTATATGTAATGATTATAGAGGTAAACTCTTTGACAAAAGAACCTCAATAACGTTCAAACTGAGAAATTTAATGAATTACGGTCGAATTTCGACAGCTGGGCAATCTCTAGTCCGAATAAATTCTCTTAAACAGTCAGAATTTACATAGTCTACGAATGATTTATGAATTTTCACTTTTATTTATATAAATTATATTTAATCAACAGAAGCGTATCAATTGATCCTGAACAAATTTTAAACATCGACAAAATAGTGTTAAGGATCTAGACATCAAATCAATATTTCATCTAAAAATTCACTTCCTCTTTTTCCCTTCAGGCAATAAGAAGAATTTTCAAAACCGAATGATTTTTTTTCCCGCCATTTTAAATTTCCTAACCGTTTAGCCTCGCACAAAAACGAAATCCAACTCTCTGTGCGGAGGATTCGGTTGCGGCGAAGTTGTGTGGCAACTCTTTGATTCGCCAGCAAGCTGTCATTCCCAGGTTGTGAGGTGAGCTCTAAAAGCAAGCACCACGCATCCGCGTCTTGCACCTGCTTTTGCCTCGAATTCGTGACACGCCGTAATCCCGCACGGACACGCACACGCACCAGGAATTTCCTAGGTTCCACAGTAATTAATTTCGGAAAAAATATTTCATCTCTGCAAACTGCATTCTGACCGCAAGAATTCTCCGAATCCTTTTGAATGTTAAGATCAGGGGTTCTTACACCTTTATTCCACTCATAACCCCCTTTATAACTGGAAAAAAGTTGCGTGGTAAACAATTCTGATGCCCAAAATGGTTGAACATGAATGAGAAAAAAAATAGACAAATGAAGTCTTAATTTACAAAAAAATAGATGATTGAAGTCTTAGTTTACGAAAAAATAGACAAATGAAGTCTTAATTTACAAAAAATAGACAAATGAAGTCTTAATTTACAAAAAAATAGACAAATGAAGTATTAATTTACAAAAAAATTAGAAAAACTAAGTCTAAATTTACAAAAATAGACAAATGAAGTCTTAAATTACGAAAAAATGGACAAATGAAGTCTTAATTTACAAAAAAATAGATACATAAAGTTTAAATTACGAAAAAGTAGGCAAATAAAGTCTTAATTTACGAAAAAAAAAATAGATAAATAAAGTCTTAATTTACGAAAAATAGACAAATGAAGTCTTAAATTACGAAAAAATAGGCAAATAAAGTCTTCATCAACGAACGAAAACAGATCAATTAAGTCTTAATTGGAGAGATCAGAGTTAAAATGGACCAAGCCCATGTTTTGCCTAATTTGCACTAACACTACAAGAAAATGTTATATTTTCTGTGTAATAAGGATTCATATCTATAGTTCAATTCGTATCCACCAGACAGTGAGAATAATTACAAATCTATTGTTATATTAAGTGCAGATGATCAACTTTGAGAGCTGCTTTCTCGGAAATGAATTTCATGGACTTGGACCACTTTGACTCTAAACTCTCCAATTAACGACAGGAAACACAGTGGGAGTATTCTCCCTTCAACTTCCAATAATACTATATGGCATGTTTTATTTGAGTAGCGTAGTGAAGAAAAGCGAATATGCACTATGGACGTTTTGCTTTTGACCGATGGGAGTAAATATTTGGTACAGATAATAAGATAACGGTTAGTACAGAAAAAGATCAGGATATCATATACCAAATTCCATTTACCTGTGTCGTTGCATTTTTACTTTCTCGTATACGAAATATACAAAGAGAAAGTATTGTAATCGTCAAAAAATTCGAACTCTAGATTTTGACAAATCTCCAAGTTTTAGACCTCCCTCAGCCCGAAAAACACAATTTCGAAATTATGCCTGTCTGTGTGTCTGTGAACACGATAACTCGAAAACTATTAGAGATACAGGGATGAAATTTGGTATGTGATCTTTACACATAATTTGAAGGCTTCTAATAAATTTTGGACAAACTCCGTCTACGGGAAGTCTGTCTGTCCGCGTTCATGCGAACACTATATCTCAAAAGCTTGAATAGCTAGATGGATGAAATTTGGTACACAGTTGTATAATGATGAAGTAGGTCCGTATCACATTTTGGACCAAATCTGTCGAAGGGTTGATTGTCTGTCGGTCTGTATAATCGCATATTTTTAATCGCAATAACTTCATAACAAAATTACTTAGATAAATAAAATTTGGTATGTGGCCTTCTTACCTTAATTGTAGATTTGTATCCAATTTTTGTGTCAATCGGTTAAAAAAATGTCGTTCGAATTGCATAATTAATTTTTCTAATCCGATTCTCCAGGCGCATGCGAACTGGTAGCAATCTTTGTGCACGCGGAAGCTATTGAGCGAATTACGTTACTTTGTCCTTGAGCCAGCAAGAGTGGAACCTAGCAGTGTGTGATAGATGCGTTTTAATCGGTACGCATCTGTTTGAATTTGATTCTTTACCAAGATATTATCAATCACCATAATCTACAATGAAAAACCTTCTGCTAGTCATTGGATTCTGGGTTACAGTAGGTTTGAATTTATTTATCCACGCCTGGGAAGGGGTAACAGCACCTTTTGGGGGAAGTATACGAGAAAGTTTAGGGGAGACCACTGCCGCCGGTTGGGTTATTGCATTCTAATCCACATGAATTGACAGACTAAGAAACGGCCTACCAGTTGACAAATTTGCTCCAAATTTGATAAACATACAGAATTCTAAAGTTGAGGCTACATGCCAAATTTCACCCATTCAACTTATGGCGCTTTCGAGTGATTGTAAAGAGACGGACAGATAGACAAACTTCGTCCAAATTTGATAGAAATCTTCAATGCTGGTCTGAAGATAACGTTTCAAATTCACTCTTTCTAGATATTTACATTTTGGAATTATCGTCTTCACGGACTTAACAGACATAATTTCAAAAATGTTTTTTTCGAACACGGGGAGGTCTGAAACGTGGAGATTCGTCAAAATCTCGAGTTCGAATTTTTCGACGATTGCATTACTTCCTTGTTGTATACTTCGCATACGAGAAAGTGAAAATCTTAACCAACGAATAAAAAAACAGCGGGAGTGGTCTCCCCTAAACTTTCTCGTATACTCCAAGCACATGTAGAGATAAAATAAGCTATATGGCAGTGAAACGAACAAGAACACCTAATGCAGTGGGGGGGGGGAAATAAGCGAAACGTCACACCACGATTTCCGAAGGTCATCCAACGAGGAAGTGGAATTAAAAGCCGGCGTGTTTACCAATAGGACTGGGTGTAAGATAAAGAAAACGAAATTTGCAATTTGAACGCCTTTTTTTAACCGATTGGCACTCAGATTGGACACATATCTACCATTGGTAAGAAGGCCACATATCAAATTTCATTTATCAAAGTAATTTTTTAAAGAAGTTATTGCGTTCAAAGTAAGCGATTATACAGACAGACAGACAGAAAGTCAACCCTTTGACGGATTTGCACTAAAATTTGATACAAACCTACAGTCCTGATGATAAAAATGTGTACCAAATTTTATCCACCTAGCTATTTAAGTTTGTGAGCTATCGCGTTCACATTAACACGGACATACAGACAGACAGACTTCCGGTGGACGGAATTTGTCCAAAGTTTGATAGAAACCTACAAATTATGTGTAAATATAACATACCAAATTTCTTTCCCGTAGCTCTAATAGTTTTCGAGTTATTTTATTCACAGACAGACAGACATATTCCAAAATTGTGTTTTTCGGACTCAGGGAGGTCTAAAACGTGGATATTCGTCAAAATCTCGAATTCGAATTTTTTGACGATTACAATACTTTCTCTTTGTATTCTTCGCATACCAGAAAGTAAAAATTGAACCGAGTTTTCAAAAATTCTTCCAGCTTATTATTCAAAAGAATGAGAACATGCTTATCTGATATCGACGTTCGCCACATTAGCTGGACTTCCCGAATCTAAACGCGGTTTAATAAGTGTTTAACAGAAATTGAAGTTCTCATTGCTTTGTACTCCTGTGATATATAGGATTGCATATTCAATCAACTCTCTAATACATATGTTCCTGACCTTGAAGGAAACTCCGCGTGTAGCTCATAAATCGTTCACTTCAGACACCATGCGGCACATGGTTAGAAAAAGTAAACACAATACTTGAAGTATGATGAACTGTTTAACAAGACCAATTACGATCACGAGTGGATTGTATAAAATATTTTATTCTCATCATGTAAACAGATACCTACCATAGAGCGTATATTAGTGACCCGCTGAGCCTGCATAAAACACAAGTTTCAAGCATGATACTAAACATCAGTTAGAATTTCTAATATCTCACGTAGGTTAAGGCCCCTTTCACATTATACGGTTTAACCGTTACGGCAAGAATGCATTAAGCCGCCTCTTGGTGTTAAACTGAAGGAATGAGTGGGAGCTTTCACACTAGCCGATCGCGGTTTGAGTCCGTTTGTTGAGGTTTGAACCAGCCGCGTGCGCGACTGGAAAAAACGGCGCCGTTACGACTTCGTCTTAGTAGTAATGTATGAAAATATGCTGACGCTTTCACACTGCTGCGAATTTCATGCGGCTGCCGTCCTTCACCTTCACAAGGTCACTTGTTCTTTTTGCCTTCTCGAAACTTTTGCAGTTAATTAATGATTCCATTATTTTTATAGAATACTTCAAAATTTAATTTTACTATTGTCTTTGTCATTTTTAAATGATTTCATTGTTATTATAGAACGCACTTTCATTTAATTTGAGTGTTGACTGTGTAATATTTTAATGTTTTCGTTATTTTTTCCTATTTAAAATTTAGCTATTTTATTTTATTTCGAAATATGCCAATGCTAACGAATTTTATGTATTTTAATATTGTGTAAGATCAGGGCCGTCTTAAGATTTTATAGTGTTTGCCGCTCCATAAGCACCCTAACTAGGAAACTGGGTGTTATTACCCAAACAAAATACCTAGCTAAAAAAATAATTCTGGAGCATTATAATGTTTTGATGACATTATATTCTCCTAGGTTATTTTATTAACTAGGTTCTATACCATATTATAACATATAAAATTGTATGACATATTTAAAATTACAATTAAATAAATTTTTTTGGTTCAAAATCAGTTTAGAAAGTTTTTATGATCTTTTGGATCAATAGCGCCCTGTTCTTTTGCCTAATTTTCCCTTTGGATAAGACGACCATGTATAAGGTATTGGAAACGAATTATATACTATTTCATGTAAATTAATAAAAATCTGGATAGCAGTGTCTAATAATCATGACTGAATTCTAAGATAACAATATATGTTTTATTTCTGAAGTCGCAATTTCAAGAAACTTTTTACCTTTCATAAGTAATTCCGACAGTCTTATAGAATTCTTCAATATTTTGAACTCTTTATGGAGAATCCATTAAAGTTTCCGATTTTTTTATGATTTTATTTGAAAATTTAAATCATGATATTGCACAAGAGTGTACTTTAAATAATTGAGAAGATATAGTCAAAACCCATCTCAAAATAAAGAGATGTTTCGTGGGTGATTTATACTTTAAATACTTACACACAGGATTTTTAAAATATTGTTCATCAAACACACAGAAATTTCCCTGCTATGTTTATACAAACACAATGAAAAAACATGCAAAATCAAAGCATTGCGTTATAGTTTTTTTCAATGCGTGGTATCTTACATATAATTTTCAAGAAAAAGGTATACTATTTTACCGTCGTAAAAAGTGATTAAAGCATATCTGATTATTTGCCATGTTAAATGATTTTAAGTGGTATATTCTGGTACCCCCGGGTTGGGTTCCGTTGTTAACGTGCGGAACCCAACCCAACTCCCAACCCAACCGGGGGTACAAGAATAGACCCCTTAAGCTGTGATATTTCGAAGGGAATTTTCATAACATTTGTTTGCAATAGGTTGCTTAGCTTTTTTAAATCCTGCAAGCAAATGAAACCATGTTCCACAACTTACGTATAATCGATTTACGTAATATATTATTAATATATACATTTGCAATACTTAAAATTATTACACTGACTTTAAAATCTATGTCTAGGGAGGAACTTATTTTATGTAATTATGGTAAAAACAAAATCTATAAGTTTTTGCTAAGTAATAAACAGTCGCACTTTCGCTATTGCTTTTTCGTTGTTAAAAGGTCCTATAACACTTTATGTTTTAAACACAAACGATTAAGATTTAAAAATAAGTGTCAGTTACTTTCGATTTTGCTTAGTTATATTAACTTCCCGTTTTGAAGAAACACGAGGGCTATTTTAGGACGGACCTCTTCATTTCGAATCGCGGTCACATGACTAGGACGACACCTGAGCTGGCACCCCCTCTTTCGCCTCACAGCAGAGGGAGGACGTTTCACCCCTACCTATGATTTAACAGTTACTTCAGAGTCACAGCTACCATTTTTGTCGTTGAATGCAGTTCCAAATATTAGTATTTTTCCGCAGAGTATAATTTTTTATTCGGTTGTGGAATTCATCAAAAGATGCTACAGACATTCGTCTGCACGTTGTTCTTCCAAAAGCGAGACGATTATAGTCTCTTTTCTTTTGATTGATGGCTACAAGACCATATTGCTCTATTTGCTTCCGATCCATACTGAAACAGCTATGAAATTAGAAACCGCACTCAAATCCTGACGGCGCAAATCGTCAAGTGTGAAAGCAAACATGACACGGCAAAAAAAATAAACAACTCTGCGCCGTAACGGTTAAACCGTATAATGTGAAAGGGGCCTAAAGGGTGCTACATTCACTAATGAAAATATGGACCGTTTTAATCTATTTGAATAAAAGTAAAAATTCATAAATAATTTGTTCGCTATAAAAATCGAAACTATTGAACAGATTTTGCTATCAAATACTATGAAGCATAAGGACGATTTCAGTGAAGGTTTCGTGACAATTCACCTACTTTTTACTCGTGAATTACTCATTTTTTATGAAATAAAACTAGGTTTCCATATATAGAAGTTTTTTACCTTTGGTGCCGAATGTCTCTTTCTATTGAATGAAAATATTTTCATCGTTTTATTTATTTGCTCCAAGTTGCCACTCGCAATGTTTAATTAAATTCTGTATCAATATTTAAAAAGTATTAATGTGGGATCTGAAAATAGTCCCACAGGTTGGCAACGCACTATCTACCAGCTGACGTCACGTCACGTGAACTCTTCTTCTTCTCGCGCGAGCCAGACTTCATTGGAACTTTACCGATTGAGCATGATGTTCTGAAATGCCTGCTATGATTTAATTATGTAAAGGTCAGCACCCGACTCCTAATTCCTTTTTACTTTACTTTTCTTAAATGTTTGTGTGGACCTAAGTGTTTGTTTCTTCCCTCATTGAATATCTCAAATGTTAAATCTTTGTTTTCATCTGTTTTCGGGAGTACACACTCAATCCTTAAAGGCCCGATTTTTTTAAAAGTTATTTTAACATGTTTTTTGACTTAAATTTCTTGAATAAAACACGGGAAAAATACTTTAAAAAATACCATTTTGTTTTAAATATGGTTTATGTCTAAAAATTAGTTTGAATCCATCAACAAGACTAGGCGGCTTTAATTGAAAAAAAATATCTCCTTGATAAAATACTATAATATCAAGCGCAGATGATTTTTAAGAACTAATATTATGGTCAAAGAATTTGCTTCAACATTTGTAGAATAAAATATGGTATTCTCGAGCGTACAAAGCTAAAAAAATGCAGCCTCAAGTGAAAATCATCAATTTATTTTTATTTTTTTTATCAGCACTCAGGTTGTCATCTCTATGTTGTAAATTGATTTTATTAACATTTTCGGCATGTATCCTACTGGCACCAACAGACATTAGAGCTTCAGTCTTATTCTCAAGAATTTTAGAGACAAATATTGGGTATGTTGCTTAAAGGCAACACTGGGCCTTTAAGGATTAATAACTTACAGAAAAAAATATTTTCACGGTTTTTTAAAAATCATTTGGTAAGACTTTTTTTAAAAAAAGGCTAACGGTATCAGAGTGTCTCTTATGCTCGATACGACTTATCATTGCATCTTGAGGGGAGTTAGCTCTTATCTACCTCCCCCTAAATGTTGCATCTGTATTTTTAAGACACTCTGTACAAGCTGAAAATAGATCACACCTTAGCGAGAGACCATTTGGGAGCAGAAAGAAAACTCGTTTCGCTACAATACTCTACACAATTTTGTAAAATAGTTTAAAGAAAAGGGAAGGTAAATTTTTTGGTTT
>BGPR01028918.1:0-19622 GCA_013235015.1 Araneus ventricosus | reverse complement strand
GGTAACATGAAAAATAAGTTGTGCGATCTAGAAAGATGGCCTGATTTATTCAGCGACACAGGCAATGAAATTAATTTCGACATTCCACATAAAGTGAGAGCAGCGATGACAGTTTCATTCAGAGTTTGAGGTAAGTATCATATTCTGTAATATTAGTACGGTCTTCGTAAAGAGTATAATATTTACCATATTGTATTCCATATAATATATTATAAAGCTACATTTATAAGAATGATGGCCTACTATTTCTAACCATTCTAACATTCTTGACAAATTCCGGAGTACCCGTCCCTCAAAAAGGGGCTACCTCCATTCTTGACGAGTGCTGAGTCCAACATGGAGAGAAGTATCTGTCAATGAGCTGAAAAGGATTCATTTCAGCAGTGAGGAGAGGCAGGGAGGGGGTGCGTACATTGGAGCTTCATAGAAGGTAGGTCCTTCGCACAGTAGCTCTGAGAAGAACTGGGAACCGTTCTGAGAAAGTCAGGAGTCTAGCGGTGGCCAGAAGAGAAGATCTTGAGACGGAGTGGAGGAGAGTGAAACTGTGAGAGCTTAACTGTGTATGGTTAATATCTGAGGAGAGGGCCGTGAGAGAAAAAGTCGGAAAGTGAGTAATGTAAATAAGCTGCGGGGAGGGGGACAAGGTGCATTACTATTACTGGAGAATATTTCTCGGTCTTTTTATTTTGGGATCGGGGATATAATTAGGAATAAGTTGAATTGCTGCATTTTCGTGCGTGTCGAGAGCATTAAAGAATTTTGTTGCAATTTTAACAATGAATTTCTTTAGAGAGGGGTAGTTAAGTTCTTTACGCATTTTGGTGTTGGAGATATACCATTTCGCATTGCAGATTGACCGAACCAACCCCTTTCTCTCAGTATAACCTTTTTTTTTCTTTCTTGGTAACTGTACGAGGAGAAACGTTAACGCTTAAAGTGCATTTTCCCAAGCCAAATTAGTGGAATCAAACTAATATATATTATTACGAAACTTCAGCTGGAATAGAAGACAAGGAACAAATTGATGCTCCAAACACAGTGATTAATGTGAGTAAATTTAGTTTTGTGAAAGCTATATTTATTTATAACTTTGCGTTGTTATAAATGTTTGATGCGATGCCTAGAATAGCCAATAAATAAAAGAGAAACAAAATAAAAAAAACTTTCATAATGTAAAGTTACTCATACCTCTATATTTTTAACTAAAATTTATTTTTATTTGTTAAATTTAATTTATTATTTTATTTCACCATAATATGGTGTTTTTTTTCCCTTTATTCTTGTAGTCTCAAAAGAAAGCTAGGGCAGCTGTGGCTAGTAATGAAAGTATAATGCAGGGAAAATAGTTCATCAAAAGTTAGATCTTACATAAGGAAAAACAGGGGGGGGGGAATGTGTAAGAAAGAAGAGTGAAAACATTGTAAAACTGTAATTTGCGATGTAAATTTAAGTGTGGTGAAAAAATTTTAGACGCAGAGTGCTCAGATATTCATGATTCATTTTATTCCTTAGGCACAGCTACAGAAAAAAGACATTGTGTTATTAACACAATGTTTGGATTTTTAACGGTATAACTAAAGAGATTGAGACCGGAACGAAATGTCGAAGCGAAAGAAGATGATTGGATGGAAGATGAAGACGAAGCAGAAAATGAGAAGAATAAATGAAAAATAAAGTCAAGAAGGAAGTTTTCCTTTAAGCAATTTTTTTGTGAAGGGAGAGAAAATACAGGTATGCAAGTCTTTCTACTTAAGAACATTATCTATATCGCAAAAACCAGTATACACTGGGCATTGAACTAAAAATGTAGAAACCAACCACCTACCTAGGACCAAAGAAGAAAGAACGGAAATAGTAGAAGGACAGTGGCGGTGATTGGTTTTAAAAAGTTGGGGGACAAAAAATGTACTGACATCCAAAATTACCCGGAAGTGTAGGGGTTGATAACAAAATTTAAAATTTAGTTACAAATTGGCTAACTTTCCCGGACACTATTGATTTTTTTTATGATTCCTAGTTTTAGATAGTTAAAAATAAATAAAAATTTAATTTTTCCTTGAAAAAGTATGGGGCGAAACCACTGCAAATGAGACACAGTTCTAGTAAAAGAACACATAAAATCCTTCCCCGTAGTAGAGTCCCATTAGAGACACATACCAAAATAAAATATCTGGGTTTTCACCTCAGTATTGGGAAAATGTATGAATTGTATCTCCAACAGTTTTGCACTGAAAAGAACTGAAGTTAGAAAATCAGTATACCACAGAATTTTTGTAACGGAGTGTAACCTTGAATTTCACTCACCCAGAAGCGACAATTGTGACCCTTGCGAGACATTCAAAGTGGCAAAACAAATGCAAACACTGACGGATGACATTAAATATGAATATAATGTACATCAAACGTCAAAAGTGAACGTGCGAGAAGTTAGGAATGAGGAAACGAAAACAAAGATTCTCCTATATTGCTGAATGATTAACAAAATGTAATACTGACTCCACATGCTAAAATTAGTTCTTTTTCAAATGAGAAAATTAAACGCTTACAACCTGACTGCACACGCCTTCTAAACAAGTATATTGTGCCTTCGGGAATGAAAATTTATCTGGTAGAGCTGGTAATGACATCGATACTGCTTTTCACAAAATATTGACAATAATAATTGAGGAAAATGACATAATTGAGTTGATATTTTGGTCAGATTCGTATGTTCCCCCAAACCGAAATTCTGTTATTTCAAACTCTGTTCTACATTTTCTGAAGGATAATACTCAAGTAAATCAAGTAATCCTCACCTAAACAATAAAATACTAATATTCAACCAAATACTTACGCCAATACTAACCTACTCTGCCCCTATCTGGTGAATCACCGCAAAAACTCACAGAAGAAAAATCCAGATACTGCAAAATAAACTCTCCGAATCGTGACAAATGCTCCCTGGTTCGTGAGGATTGATGTCATCCACAAAGATTTAAATATTGAGATGATAGAAGATCACGCAAAGAATATTTCTAGAAAATTCTTCGGTCAACTTCAAGATCACAAAAACTCTCTTATCACCATCAAGTCGAATATGCTCATACGAACGGAAAATATCCCTACCCTTATTCTACAACCAAATGGTCACTCCCCTTTAAACCTCCATAATTATAAATAATTCCTCGGAACTCACCCACTATTCAATGGATCACCTTTCATTGTTTTTCATATTTTGCTCTCACCTGTATCAACTACTCCTCATAAAATAGAATGGCTTGTCATAGATATACTTCAGACGGATAACTTAGCTTTTATTATTCATATTTTTCTCTCACACTATTCAAAAGCACTCAGCGTGAGTAGAAGAGCATGTTTGCGCTGGTACTCAATAAAAGATGCACTAGTTCAGAAAGAGCCATGAACCAAATTGACTTCTATTCCCCATTTGAATTAATCAGAATTTTTAAGCAAATCAGTCCAAGACACCGATATCGTGTCATACAAATTCGGTCTAATGACTTTAATGATCTTCAAGGAACTTCTAAATTATAAGATTGAACCATTCGCTCGTTTGGCAGTTCAAGAAAATTTACCAGAACCCTGAACACGGTGAATTTCAAAACATCTTGGACCAGAAAATTCCACAAATATCAAGCTTGCTGAGACACCTATGAGTGACTCGAAAAAAACCCCACATCGAACAGAAAAGATCTCAGAAAGCTGTAGTATGTGTTCCAAATAACACCCAAGGTTCAAAAGGCTAGAAAAAAATAAGCGATAAAAAAAAAAAGAAAGGTATAAAGGCAGCATTACCCTTCATGCGTATACACGATAGGAAATATTATAATATTATATTACATTTTCAATAAACCTATTAATGGTGCCATTCCATTTATCATGATACAAAATGTTGTTTTATTTTTTCCATTAAATTTTCAATTGAGTTAGAATTTTGTACCAGAAAATTATAATTTATGTAATTAAATTGTTACTTTGAAGAATTCATATGATAAATTGGCATTGGCTAAATGGATATTTTAGCTGGACAAAGCTTTTTGCCCAACGTATAAATCCACCCGGAATTAAATTAAAAAAGAAATTAAAATTAAAAATGAATTTAAAAACGAAAAAGTTAATATTTTGCTATGTCCAAGATGCAGACATGAATCTCATGATAACCTTTGGAGTATATTATGGCGCAAAGTTTTTGTTAATAATAAGCAGTTTTCATCTGTTAATGAACTGGAGGCAGCCGTTGTAAAAGAATGGCAAAATTTTTCTAAACCTAAATTTAACCACCTGGTCATTTAAAAAAAAAAAAAACACCTTTTTATGTTATCAGGAAAAATGGAGGACCAACATCATATTCACTTTCATAATTTTTTTTTTCCGGAGAAGTGGTCTTATAATTTGTTAACAATGTATTTTTCAATTATTTCTAAAATTTTGTTAACTTAAATTATGACCTAATAATAATAAATATGTTGCAATATCATATTGCACATGTTTAAATTATAATTAGAAATTTTGTTTCTTAATTTCTAAAATTGAAGTGGTCTCATAACTTCTAAACGGACTGTAAATGAAATCACAGTAACAATTTTAAATATATATATATATACAGGGTGTCCAACAAAGGACTCCCTCATTTTAAAATTAAATAACTCGGCAACGGAGATCGATAGAAGAACGAAACCAGTGATATGCATGGTCTGAAAGCCGTAAAAATCCGATACAAAAGTTTCAAAATTAGTTATAAATGTTGCCAACAGGTGGCGCTGCAGGTTGTAATAGCTATTCAGAATCCGATAAGAAATCTATAAACTGTCCTTGGCAAGCACGAAAAATGCCTAATTTGAATCGATTGTGATGTGATTGCAACGATTACTTGCAAATGACAGTTTATAGCTTTCTTCTCGAAATCTGAACTGTGATTACAACGTACAGCGCCACCTGTCGGCAACATTTATAACTAATTTTGAAACTTTTGTATCAGATTTTTACGGCTTTCAGACTAAGCATATCACTGGTTTCGTTCTTCTATCGATCTCCGATGCCGAGTTATTTAATTTTAAAATGAGGGAGTCCTTTGTTGGACACCCTGTATATATAATTTCGATCTTATTTAAGCAAAACAAAAGGGATGAAGTCGTAGACAATGGTTCCGTTCTAGAAGGCGGGGGGGGGGGGGGGGCTGCGGGCCGCAGGAATAAAACCAGAGGACGCTGCGTTAGCTGATCAAAAATAGTTTGAAATGTTTATATACTCCTTCTCTATGGAATTAATGTGATCCAATAAAAGCAATCTCACTTTCCAATCAAAGCGGGAGATAAAAATTTGCTGACTCCAAACGCTTCCAGAAAATAACCATATAAATCAACCGAATCATATTGAGACGAACGAAAGACATCTTTGTGGTTCCTGCGGCTCGTTAGATCCGCTACCCACAGTCGACCAGCTTGCAGAAGGATGAAGGGTAACTTGTACAGACATGAGAGAGTTCGTCGAGAGGAAATTGCGTCTGGTCGCAGGATGGAGGGAAGCAGGCGAAAGAAATCATACATACAGCAGTGTTCCCCAAACTTTATTTTGCCATGCACCACCTATATTACGCCTTTCAAAATATTTTAAGCCCCCCCCCCCCCATGTAACATACACATAATTTTTAATATTAAATTGTTAACTACAGAAACTTCAAATATAGGTAGAAATCATTAGGAAACCGTTGAGTATACAGTAAATAAATTTACAGAACGTATAATGGAGAACTGAAAATCAAGAACGAAATAATTTTAATAAGTTCATTTTTTTAATAAGAGTTTTGAAAATTATTCAGCGAGTAGACCATAAATAAAAATTTGCCGTTTAGGCATCAAAATTTGCATATTATATATACTAGTTAAATCACAGTAGAAGATTGGTGATCCCCGCGTCGTAAAACACTATCATACAGGTAATAAAAACCCCAATAGCTAGAATCCTTCTGTTACTATGCTTGGCATAACCCCAAGCACCTGCGTGAATGTAAATTACAGATGAAGAGATAAAATATTTTTAATTTCATGCATTTAAAAAAATACTTTTTTAAAGAAAGTGGTAAGAAATAGGAACTTCATTATATTGAAATTTATGAATATACATGACACGGAATTAATTTCAAATTTTTATTTTTTATATGAATTTAATGCAACATTTCTTATTTCCTTCATGAAAGAATACCTATAGATGTATTTTTTTTTTCTTGAATTCAAAGTTCATCTTTACTATCGAGATATGGCCTGTGTGAGTAAACCTGATTTTTGAGCGACGGCAGCGCTTCCAGTTGAGGAAATCAGAATTATGTTCTAAGGAGTTTTAAGTGAAGACCTCCAATAAAGATAATTATATCAAAATAGGTTTAGTCCAATTCTTATTAATTTTAAAATAAACATGCATGAAAATGAAACTAAACAAAATTGCATTAACATATGGATGAACTGATTCTGCAAAGATGTTTTTCAGAATTTCTAACCTTTCGCTGGGAGGCTACAAGTTTATTTTCTAAAAAATATTTTTGTTAATTAATTTCCTATTAAAATAAGGCAAAAATCGAATAAAATATTGAATTTCAAAGAAAAGTATTATCTAAAGTTTTAATATTCGAAAAGGTTAGTTGTGGATCTGAGAGGAGGGAAAAACAATTACAGGAGGAATTGACCGCGATAGGATCGAGTTTATTCCCGTCTGATTAAAAAACTATTACTTTACAGACGAAGCCGGCTCATGTCACAAATGCAATGGAATATTTATAGGCACTATGCATTTCGCTTAAATCTTAATGGCAATAAATTCAACATGTATTTAATGAAATTTAGGTTTTATAACTAGTGTTCAAAACAAAATTAAATGTTTAAAGTATTTATTCTATTCTCTTGTGACTTTACGTCCACTTTAATAGAAATTTTAGTATTATTCAAAAAAATGTTTATTTCCTTTCAAAGCACTTAAATCCCGATATCCAACGCTTTAAATGGCCTCATGTTGTAAACTATTAATTATATATAATTAATTATACTACTTATAAAAGGTAATTAATTAATTTAATATACAGTTAATAAATTAATTATAATTAATATTATGTAATCCTACCATGAAAATTAACTCGATCTTTGTGAAAATAGGTTGAAAATCATATCTTTGGGTCTCAGGAGGATGGATCTCCAATAACTGAAATCAGTTTTTAAAATTTGTTGTTGATGAATAAGACACATTTTAGGTTATGGAGCTCGTCAGGTTTAGAAATTTGAGGTGCAGTTTCATCTCTGAACGCTTAAATAAATATATTGGGCAATTCCTTTTTAAAGCGGGCAACGAGCTTACATGCCGACGTTCGGATTTCTCCAAGCTCGTTAAGTTCAGTGCTCTAGTGAAGCTATCATGTTCGGACCCCCACTGCTAGAGAAGCCGTAGGATGTTTTTTCAATTAGAAAAATCTGCCCGATTCCCACTTTGAATTATTCACTAAAAATCAAGCTCGTAAGTTCAGTATTTTAACGAAGCAACTACATTCCGGCTCCCGCGGTTATCGAAGCTTTAGAAATTTTTTTAGGTTAAATTTCTGCCTGGTTCCCATTGAGTTTTATTCACGAAAAACAAGCAATATTTTTCAAAAGCTTATTCGAATATAAGAACAAAAGCAACACTTAAAAAGGAGAGCAAAAAAGATCTGCGACGGTAGAAAAAATGTTAATTGGCCAGTAAACTAATTATGATAAATCAAAAGCATAGTTAATAATGTATACTTGTGTATTCCCCTCTCTTTTTCACCTTTCACCAGAATAGTAATAGTAAAATGAAAAAAAGGGGAAAAAATCAAGGTGTGAGAGAGAATAACAGTTCTAAGAAAACATTCTTATTAGTGCAGAATTTTTTCTGTTTTAATTATTTTCAAATTTTTATTCATGAGATGTATTATTTATCAAGATCACTGTATGGTGTCGCCCTTGATACCGAAGAAAAATGTAATTAAATTGTATTTAATTTGCATCTCAAACTTTCTTTCTTAACTTAGAGCACAAATATTAATAGCAACAGTTTTCATACTGTAAAATTCCATCACAAACACATTCGTCAAAATAAAAATAATTTTAAAATCCTCGAAAGTTTAATTCTAGTATCTAAAATGCAGTTATGAATGTAGAGGAAAGTCAGCGAATTTTGACTAATAGGATATTTTTTAAGGTTCGCTGATCGAGGAGTTATTTCTATTAAATAAATACCTGCAGAATTATTTTTTGTAGTATATTTATCTTCAGAACACTGGTGTCTCATATCAGACCAAAAATTTCTTTAATTACAATTAGGGAAAAATACTTTTTATTCCGAAATTGACAGCGGCACAAATGCATGAACCCAATTGTGACATTTTATGCACAGTATCACTACATCTCCCTTTGCTTTCTTACAAATGATATGTATCCATGGCTCATTCGACCCATCATTTGTTAGCTTAGGTTCCTTGAATTCTTATGAATTTTTCGAATTCCAATTGATCAGGAGTACTACTGTGTATAGACTGCATTTTCAGCTCTTCTCATACATTAAGATAATAATCCCATAGATTTAGATGGTCCAATTTAAAAAAATGTTTGTGGTCCAATCTGGGCAGCCTTTCTGCCAACAAGAAAAAAAAATAATCCCCTTACCTTATTTTTAAACTATTTTAATAAAATAATCATGGTAAATTTTCAAATTTCCAAAGAAATTTCCGATTGGAAAATATTTTCCTGCTTGATTGAAAATGAAGTAAGGGCCATTTTTTCTCTTAATGAAATAAAGAAAAATGATGATACCTGTCTCAAATAATGTGGTTCAACTCTAAGCACATAGAGCTTTCTTTTAAAAGTTATTTTTTACGTCTCATTCATACCATTACAACATATTTCGGCTATTTTGCGGTCAGAATATTTAATAAAATTGAAACTATGATACCTGTTCAATATAGTCGTGCTCCAACTTCGGAAATTCTCCCTTATTATCTATCATTTACAGAAGTTTTTCCATATTAAAAAAATTTCTCAATCAAATTTTAATTTTAATGACAAAAGAATTATAATTTGGAAAAAATTATAGCAGTTAACAATAAGTTTTTTTGACAGCAATAGCCACAGATAGACGGATATCTTTTAAGATGATTTTCATTCCTCAGTCGTATTCAGGAGTCCCCTTTTAAGTATTTTTAACTGTGAGAAGAATATGCTTCTCAGCGCAGGGGGAAAACTAACTGTAGCTTAGCAAGAGAACAGTGATTTATTCCAGGTTGGAATTCAACCTGCGCGAATGCGCAGTTACAGGGCGCAGATTTTCTCTACTTCTCCTTATCATGTTTTTAACTGAATGAAGAACTGCGAAGACGGACAGCACCAGAAATGTTGTAACAGAGTTTTTGACATTTTTGTACCGCTGAAAAATTTTTCGTGCACCTAAAATTCGAAAATAACTAAGGAAATCAAGGATAATTTGATAAATAAAAGTTAATTGAAAATGTTTTTATAGTAGTAAAATTCGAATGAGTTTTTTAGCAATCCGAGTGATATTTTCGAAAGTTTTAGTTATACATGTTAATCTCAAAGACAAGAGTTTTTAAAATTTCTCTGACTCCAATAATATTCTATATAAACCGATTTGGAATCCGGATTCCCAGTTATCCTTGACTTAGAATAAAACACGATTATTAAATTGAAGTAACAGAATTTTTAAAACAATATCAATAAGTATATTATCATTTAAAACTATCACAGTGCACCTTTAGAAAAATGTAAAAGAATAAATTGTTTTTCGTCTTACCAATTTCTATTACTACATCAGAGCTTGAAATGAGCTATTTAAAATAAAAAAAAAAAGAGAAAATGTATTCAGACCACATTGAATCTGCATTGGTTAAGTATAGCTGCTTTGATTTCAACGGAGAAAAGGTTTATCAATAGATGTGTAAGCATCAAGGTAAAAGCTTTTGATATTTTCGCAGGAAACAAAACAAGAACGATTTTATTTTTTAGCATTTTTTAATACCAATTTATACCATTCGATTATGCTTCGATTATGCTAAATTCGATAATTTACTTAAAAATTATAAAAGTTGGAAAGATAGGAAAAAAAAGTTCCACAGCTCATCTACGCTTTGTTCGCCCATTTTTTGTAGGAAAAATTAAATTTCTATTTGATTTTAGGTGCTTCTAACTAAAAATCACAAAAATAATCAATATTATTCAAGAAAGCTAGCTAATATTATAACTAATCCCATTCTATCCCATAATTTCTATTCCCATGGAAAGAAAATAGTACCGGGTACTTTTAGATGGCTATAAATTTTTGCCACCCTGTTGATGATGCCACTGGGAACTTTTGAAATGTAAATATTTCTGTTCTAAGAAGGCATACAGAACTTCTTATAGATCAAGCAAAAACTTCGCAACTTTTCATTTTTTAAAGGGATACAAATTGTGTAGCGACTTCATGAAAAATTTCCCCTTTAGTTTCTTTTTCCGCTGCTTTTGAAAATTTACCCGCGATTCTCAATGCACAGTTTATCGTCTATAGTATGGAGGTTCGTTTGGATGAATATATTCAAGGGAAAGTGAAGCGTGTCACATTTGAGTCTGGTTGCTGGAAAATCTTTCTATTTTCTTCCGAGCAATTTGAAGAAAATGCGCTAAGTAATCAATTTTATGCTTCTAGTATAACCGAGAAATAAGAAACGACGAAAAGAGTCGTGGAATACACAAGGTCCTTTGAGGGGCGATGGGATATGCGTCGTAACAGCGCCTTTTGAAAAAACTGATGGCAGGAAATTATATGGTTCGTTGAGTACTAGTACTTGAGCACTTCTTCTCCGTATGAGCTTTTCTCAAAGAAAGAATATTAATAAATTGCAGAGTGCGATTTAGATGTTGTCCTTAACAGTGATTGCTTGTGATATATCGATGTAAAATATAGTTGTGATCGGAATCATTAAGTTACGAAAGTTGGCAACAGTTTAGAAGTTATAGATGGAGCCGCACGTGCTACCATGCTTGTTTATATTTTTGATAACCTAGAAAAAATATTTTAATGATGAACTGTTGTTTTCCTCGTATACCGTAGAGTTCAACAAATCATGGAAAATAATACATGATGTTATAAGGGACTTTTGAATCTACTTAGCCGAACAGAGATAATCTTTACTCCTGAGAAACGAGGAATTAACTGTGTATACAATCGTTTTTCAGTATACAAAAATGGAGATTTTTAAACCATCTGGTGAATTAAGATTTGCGATTCGAAATGTTTCAGGGAACTGGAAAAAGTGGCACTAGAAGTTCGGAAATTTTATGATTGAACAAAAAAAAAAAAATTGAAGCCAGATGCAATTAAAATTGCCATTTTGCCAAGTCTGCTGAGTGACGAAGGATTGTCGGCATTTAACAAATTCAAATTCGAAGAAAATGATAGCAAAGAAAACATTTCCGATGTTGTGAGTAAATTCCAAGAGTATTGAATCTCTCGCCAAATGTCGTTTTCGAACGATCAAATTTTTTTCGTGTTCACAAGATAGACAATCCATAGACTCGTATTCGACCCAACTTAAAACGCTAGCATCATCAAGTGAATTTGCAGAGCAAGAGGAATACCTTATTCGGGACAGAATTGCACTTGGAATTCTCGATAAGACTTGAAAAGTGAGTCTACTTCGAAAACCGCAGCTAACTGTTAAAAAGGCATCGGAGTTTATTCGGGCAACGGGTGTGAGCAAAGAACAACTGAAAACTACTAATGAGACTGCGAGTGTTAGAGATGATGTGGATGCAGTGAGACAGGTGACGAGCAATGCTTCTATTTCAAAAACTGCGTTTGTGAATTCTTCAAGAGGAGGTGCTTTCGATTGTGAAAAATGTTGTTGTGCATTGGTTCAATGGGTGGTTCGGTGGTTTTATATTCTTCAATTATTGCGCAAACTATGGTAGCAATAACTGTAATAGCAACAACAACAACAGCTTAATTTTCAATCGAGATTGAATCTCAGTTCTTACCAGTATTGTTAGGGCTGGCGACTCCCTTCCATGAAGAACGTAGTCTGACTAAAAAACCTTTTTACCCCGAGTCCACAAGTGGGGTTCATTGGCCATCTGGGACGTTATTTCATCAGGGACATTTTTTCCCTCTCTTACATAGAAACAAACTCATTTTACTTTCTTGGGCTGTACAGCAGTGCCCTCGATTTTACAATTTTCAATACTCCCTACCTGTGAACTCTTGAGTACACACAATAAAATAAACAATATTACTAAAATTTATACATTTATACTACCTGTTACATTAATCAGCATTGCTGAATGAAGCACAAAATTATTAAACACTCGTTAAAGAACGTTTAAACAGTATTAAAATGCAAATTACATTCAAAGTTTAACTAAACTAAAATGAAAATTATGAATTCAATTACGTAATATAAAATGCAAAAATATTATACAAAAATACCAAAGCATATAAATAAAAAACTTCAACGAAAATCACACATAACAAATCATACAATTAAAAAGAATACTGAATAAATGATAAATTATGCTACTCAAGAGGAACTTAAACTATCGCAAACATTTCTTCTTCCTTATTATGAACTTCAATATTTTACAATAACTGCACTGGTCTCCTTAAGTTACCGTTTCAGTTTTAATCAGACAGGAACGGATCTTCCCATCTCTCCCAGGATGAGCTTCTATAATCCTACCCATTGTCCACATATTCTTGGGATAACGATCGTCTTGCACAAGTACATCGTCAACTTTAAATTGACTAGATGCATTTATTGGTGGACATATATTCACAGATCTTAGAGAAAGCAAATAATGCTTCCTCCAACGATACCAAAAGTGGTTCAACAAATTTTGCTGGTGTTTATACCTCTTAAATAAAAAAATTCCTAAACCCAATTAGTTCTTCTCTGGGCACACTTGTGTCTGGAAGAGAAAGTAAACGTTTCCCAATTAAGAAATTTTCAGGAGTTAGTGGCGAGGGCCCTGAAGGATCATCTAAGATATAGGCTATAGTTCTTGAATTGATCTGGCCTCTATTTCACTGGAAAGGGAGACTAGAACGGCCAACAGTTTTTCTCAGGCATGCTTTAATCGTTCTAAAATGTCTGTCCCAGAACCTTCACCACCATGCTCCTTTTCCTACAATGTATTTCCACTTTATACCTTGGGATTAAATCAAATTTTGTGCAGATGGATGTCATATGTATTTCCAGAGTTTTTTCAATTCGACGTCCGCACACTTGAATGTTTTTGCGTTGTCCGAGTGTATAGTCGAGCAAAGTACACGACGAGAAATAAATCTGTGGAACGCAATCAAAAATTGTCCTGTAGTCATTGACGCAACTAGTTCTAAATGTAGAGTAGGAGTGGTAGCACATGTGAACAGAACTAAGTAGTGTTTATCATTGCTACCCTTTGTGAAGAAGGGATCAGCATAATCAAGTCCTGTCACTGAAAATGGTGGTGAGATTAAAACACGATCAGGCAGTAAAGGGGCAGTTTCTTGAGATTCGAGACGCACTTTGTATCTTTTACATAAAGAGCACTTATTGAAGGTGGATTTTACACACTGCCGACCTTTAATGATCCAAAACTTTTCTCTGATTTGAACAAAAGTAGCTTTAACTACAGCGAGAAGAAGCTTGTTATGGGAGTCCAAAATCACAAGTTGGCTTGATCTTTATAAGGCAATAAGCATGGATGTTTTTCAGCGAATTTGAAATCAGAAAATAGAGTCTTCCCTTCAGGCGTAAAATAAACATGTTCATACACGAAGGGATTAAGTGAGTAAACACTAGATGTTCTCTCCAGTAATTTTCCTTTTTACAGGTCTGAAATTTCTTTCTCAAAACGTTTCCGCTGAATACTTTTTACCTAGTGGGTTTCTGCATTCAATATCTCATCAGAGCTTAACTGTTCACTTAATTTCATCGAATTCCGTTTGATGTTATTGATAAATCGCATGACATAGGCAGGGGTGTGATAAACTTTCAGGAGCCTACTGAAACGGGATAAATCTAGCAGAGTAGGAATTTCTGCATTTTTATCCGAAACTTGACGAACTTTAAATAAAAATATTATAAACTATTTATTATATATATAAATTTTATATGTTTCAATTTTGAATCAATATTCGCAAATACTTTTTTTCTTTGCAAAATACCGAGTTTTGGGGTTTTTACCCACCCCACATCACTATGTATATATAAATATCCAACAAAATATTTAAATTGATCTGATGACTCTTTAAATCGTAAGTCATTTAATAATGTTCTGACATTTTGTCTTTGGTGCAATCTTGTAATTCACCATCGTCCTTGTTTCTTTTTTAAAGCTGATTTCGCACGCATGCTATGAGAACGCAGACATGCACATTCGTTGCTTCTCAGGACAGGAGTATTAGTATAGTACAATTAGGTCAAAACCCAAACATCCGAAAAGAAAAGTTCTCTCCAGCGCCAAATTGTCCCAAAACCTCTCCGAAGTAAGTAATAAAAAGTCACACGACCTCGAGCGTCGGGTTTCGGTGGAGGGGGTGGAAAGAGGGTGAAAAGGTAATTTTTCAGTTTTTCATAAATATCTCGAAAACTATTCAGTTTACAAAGTACAAATGATGTAACAAATTAAAAAGCGTAAAATTATCTACAGATACATACTTTTATTTTCCTTCCAGCTTTAATAGTCTTGAAGATGATGGGCCTCAAAGGTAGCCGCGATCTTGGATTTCTTCCCCCCTTTTCAGATTTTCTTGAATATCTCGAAAATTATTCAATATATTGAAATTACATGTGATTTAACAGATTAAAGAGCGTGCGATTCCCTACAGATTGGTACTTTGATTTTTCTTCAGGTTTTAATAGTTTTTGAGATAATTGGTTTCAAAACGAATAAATTTGTAAAAAATCTTAATTGATAGTACAATAAGCGAAGGGTTGGAAGAAAAACCAAAAATCATATAGTTTTTAAAATTGGTACAAATGTTCACAGGGGAATCTTGTTGAACGTAGTAAAAGTCCCCGATCCAGAGGGGGAAGCTCGCGTCGCCACCTTGGATTTCATCCCCCCCATTTTTTTTCTGAAAATCTCGAATCTCGGAAGACCCGCTATCTCGGTAACTATAAACTCTAAAACAAAAATAAAAGGAAAAATTTGTAGGTAATTTTACGCTCTTTAATTTTCTGATTACATGTAAATTAAAAATTGAACAGATTTTGAGATATTCAAGATAAACTAGAAAAGGGGGATGAAACCCAAGTTGGCGATAAACTTTGAGACCCATTATCTCAGCATAGCTGGTCTCCCTCCAAAAATTTAAAATTTCAGCTAAGTAAAATTAAATTTCATTATATCAAGTGCTATACGAAAAGAGGAGAACAGTCCGAAATGAAAAAGTTTTACTAAAGGAATACTTAATGCGACAGTATCTCCAAATAACATTTTATTCATATAAACCTGAAAATAATCATTTTCATAATTTATATTACAAACTGATATGAAATATTATTTCTAATTATTAACTAATACAAATAACAGATCGTAATAAAAAGCATTAACTGATCTACGCGAGATTTATTACTTTTTAATGAAAAATTATAGCTAACTTCTAATTAAAATTTGTAGAGGAAATTAATTAAAGGACTTTAATAATGTAAGCATTAATATTTTTAAAATTGTAAAATTTTAATTATAATATGACTAAAATAAAAGTTTCATAATCAAAACATTATTATTAAAAGTAACTTTATGCAGCAATTTTCGTTTGACTTCGGGATTCCAGAACGAATATGTCAGCAATCTGCTCTCAGCTCCATTTACAAGAAGAAACAGGAAAATTCATTCTATTGTGGAAACGCTATTATAGAAACGCTAAATATAGATTCTGATCAAATAATGGGAAATTGCATATTGGTCCAGTTGAGTTGTGTAATGAAGCAAGTAATTTTTGGGTCCCATTGCCCCAGAAAGGGGTCTAATTCCCGGTAATGGTACGTTGGTTATGCTGGCTAATTTCTGTTCTGGGAATTATATCATCTGCTGCTGTTGTTGGAGGCAAAGGGTGTGTGGGTGGAAGTCCATCTGGATCTTGTGGGTTTGTTGCTGGAGTACTGCAAGAACAGGTGCCTGTGAAGAGTGGCTGCTGTCGTGCAGAGAACTCAGATCTTTGGATGTGATATTTTACAGTTAACTGCTCTGATAGGGAAGTGACATGCCGTTTGGAATCGCTTTTCAGGATTTTAAAGTTTTTGGGAAGAATGGGGCGGGGAGCAAGGGTCTGAAACAGGTAGCAAGGATAGCTATTCCTAATTTTCATCAATTATAATTACAAATATAATAGAATCTTCCGGAGTCTTTAACTTTTCGGATCGGGAGAATAATTTTCAAGTTGCTAAATGGCTTCATTATCAATTTATCACGATTATGGTAGAATTTTGTTAAGACTTTTTTGAAGAATTCTTTTAAAGAGATTAGATTAATTGCATTTCTTATATCTTCCATTTTAAGAAAAATTATCTCAAAAACTATTAAAGCTTGAAGAAAAATCAAAGCATCCGTTTGTATGTAATGGTACTCTCTTTAATTTGTTATATCATATGCAATTTGAATGTTGAATAGTTTTCGAGATATTCAAGAAAAATTAAAAAACGGGGAGGAAATCCAAGATGGCGGCAACATTTGAGACCCATTATCTGGGAAACTATTAAAGCTGGAAGAAAAATAAAAGTATGTATTTGTAGAGAATTATACGCTCTTTAATTTGTTAAATTTATTGTAATTTGAAAATTCAATAGTGAAAATCTTCGAAAAACTGTGAAAAATGACCTTTCCACACTCTTTTCACTCCCTCCCCCCGAAACCTGACGCTCGAGGTCGTGTGACTTTTTACCACATACTACGGGGAGGGTATGGAACAATTTGGCGCTGGAGAAAACTTTTCCTTTTGGATGTTTAGGTTTAGCGTTTTTTAGGCTAATTGTACTGTACTACTAATAATATGGCGTCAATCTCGAATTGTCCTCAAAAAGATGGTGATATACTCTGCTGGATGCTTGAGTGTGAAGCAACTGGGATCATTTACTAAACACTAGAATGAAACCGATGTTTACACTTTCTTCATAGAATTAATTTAGTGGAATGAAGGGCAATATAACTTTCCAATTCAAATTCAAGTGGGAAATAAAAAAAATGCCTCTAGTCTAAGAAACTCCTATAGAAATGGAAAGAACCATATTCAGAAGGCATGCTATCAGCAGCACTACCAGCAACAACTACAGGTAATACTTCCGGTACTGCGTTGCATGTCTACAATAACGATCCATGACTTTCGAAGATAGAACATCAGTTCCTTCATAATGTATACATGCATAATAAATGAAATCATAGAAACAATTTCAATAAATTAAAAATTTTGGGTTGAAAATCACATTTATGCAAAACGAAAACGTCAACCTTTTATTTCTGCTCGGAAGGTGGAATAGTTGCCAGTTAGAAAGAGAACAATCAGAGGGCGCTGCGACCGTTTATCAACACCATTCTGATAAACACTGTAGAAGGCTACGGGAATAAAATTATAAGTTGGCAACTGCTGCTCTAGGTTATCATGAAGTGAGTGAAAAAAATGTTTTCAAAATTCCGTATTTACAACTATGAAACATGTCAAGTTCAATAAAAGTCTTTATAAATATTATCATTAAACTAAGATGCTAAAATAATAATTTGATATGGAAGGTAGCATATTACAAGAAAAGCGCGTCGTAGAATACAGCACAAATTATAAACCGAAAGGCAAAGACAACAAATTTCTTTTTTTACCACTGCGCTCGGCATAATCCCAAAGCACTTAGATGAATTTACATTGAAAAACTAATAACGCACATATTTCATTCCTTCAAGTATGCCAATTTTATTAATAAAAATTAGCAAAAATTATAAGAACCTATTTATAATGAAATTTACGCCGAAATGTAAAAGAAAATGCATTTCATATTTTCTCTTATACGAATTTAATTTAATATTTTTTCTTCTATTTCGATGAAAGTGTGCCTTTACATTTTTACCTTCAATTAATATTTTTATGGCCTTCCTATCGAGAAATAACCTAGTTTAAAAATTCAATTTTTAGAGGTATTGCAGCGCTCTTAGTGTAGAAAATAAGATTTACATTCGACGAATGTTTAGGTGATGGTTGCCAATAAAGATAATTTTTATAATAGAAAGTTTAAGCCAATCGCTCTGTTGGTTTGACATGGTTCTGATATTTTCACCGAAAAAGAGGTTATAAGTTTATACTAATTTAGATCTACACAACGAACTGACTCTACTTGCATTCTAGTAGTAAATAAATAAACTACTAATGTGCCATATCAATGCAGAGGATATTTATACTTTTCAGTTTGACAAAGTTATATCTGCGTTTTCTCTGTGGAAAGGTTCTATTACTGCAGACAATATTTATACTTTTCATTTTGATAAGGTTCTATCTACTTTTATTGTGACCACTGATCAGCTGTATAATTATTTAAGTAGGCTGTGACTGGCTGAACGCTAACAAGGACTTGTGTTCATTATAAAATTTTTATGTACTGTTTTATGATAGAATTAAGTTAAATTCACTACCATAGTTGCATGAAAAATAAGTTGTGAGATCTAGAAAGTTGGCCTGATTTATTCAGCGATACAGGCAATGAAATTAATTTCGTCCATTCCACATAAAATGAGAGCATCGATGACAGTTTCATTCAGAGTTTGAGGTAAGTATCATATCTTTATTATTAGTACGGTATTTACAAAGAGTATAATATTTAACTTACTATATATTGCATATATTATATTATAAAGTTACACTGTAGGCCTACTATTTCTAACCAACCCCTTTATTATCATCAAAAAACTTTTTTTTTCTTTCTTGGTCACTGTAGGACGAAGAAAAGGCTTTTAACGCTTAAAGAAGTGCCATCACCCAAGCCAAATTATTGGAATTAAACTAATATAAATTATTACGAAACTTCAGCTAGAATAGAAGACAAAGAACAAATTGGTGTTCGAAACACAGTGTTTAATGAGTAAGTTTAGTTTTGTGATAGCTATATTTATGTATAACGTTGCAATTTTATAAATGTTTGATGCGCTGCCTAGAATGGCCAATAAATAAAAGAGAAACAAAATAAAAAAGAAACATTCATAATGTAAAGTTACTCCTGCCTCTTTATTTTTAATTTAAATTTATTTTTACTTCTTAAATTTAATTTATTATTTTATTTGACTATAATATGGTGTTATCTTCCGTTATTCCTGTGATCTCTCTAAACCCCTTTGGCTTATGTAATACGTTAGTTGGCCCTACCATAAAATATTTGTTCCAAACTCGATATTAACGTTGTTTTTTTTTTAGAACGGAAGAACGTGGGCAAACTCCAAAGAAAAATAGGGAAGCTGTGACTAATCCTATTAAATGGAAGTGTAATGGAAGGAAAATAGTTAATCAAAAAGGTAAATTTTACCTAAGGAAAAGCGGAAAAAAATATGCCAGAAAGATGAGTGAAAGCAATGAAACACCGTAATTTGCAGTGTAAATTTAAGTATGGTGAAAAA
>BGPR01028917.1:5180-19622 GCA_013235015.1 Araneus ventricosus | reverse complement strand
TTTCATTATACGATCCGAAATGGTTATCATTTGTTTCCATTTAAGATAGAAAAATCATTTACTTGCACCGAATACCAAAATGATTCATTAGCCAACGAGCCAGGCAGGCACTTAGAAAAAGATATCTTCTTTTATTTTGGTCATATCATTGAATTTATGTTAATGTTCGCTTGCCATGTTTCCCTTTTTACTTTCTCGTATACGAAGTATACAAAGAGTAAGTATTGTAATCGTCAAAAAATTCGAACTCGAGATTTTGACGAATCTCCACGTTTTAGACCTCCCGGAGTCCGAAAAACACAATTTTGGAATCATGTCTGTCTGTCTGTGCGTCTGTCTGTGAACACGATAACTCGAAAACTATTAGAGCTACGGGGATGAAATTTGGTATGTGGTCTTTAAACATAATTTGTAGGTTTCTATCAAATGTTGGACAAAATCCGTCAACGGGAAGTCTGTCTGTATGACCGCGGTCATGTGAACACTATAACTCAAAAACTTGAATAGCTAGATGGATAAAATTTGGTACACAGTTTTATCGTCATGAATGTAGGTCCGTATAAAATTTTGGGCCAAATCCGTTAGAGAGTTGACTGTCTGTCGGTTTGTATAATCGCATACTTGTTAAGCATTCGTTTCAAAACCGATCTCCATGCGCATGCGTACTTAGCAATCTCTGGTACCATGCGGGAGGATTACGTCACTTTGTCCTTGAGACGGAATTTGTGATAGATATGTTTTATCTCCTGTTTTGTTTTCGCTCGCTCGTATAATAGCGGATCTTGCTGGAGTGTAATGGAAAATAAATATTGCTAAGTTTTAATACATAGGCATCTCTTTTAATATGATTCTTCACTTAAATATTTTACAATCACTATAATCTGCAATGAAAAACCTTCTGATATTCGTTGCATTCTGGATTACAGTAGGTTCGATTTTTTTTTATCCACGCAAGGGGAGGGGAAATGACAATTTTTTGAGCAGTATACGAGAAAGTTTAGGGGAGGCCACTTCCACTGGTTAAAATTTATTCATCGCATTAATAAGATTCTCTTCATACAAAATGTGTGCATACGACATATACAAAAATCGGGACTGTGCTACTCTAAATATTCTTGATATTTTCCTTAAAGGATATCTGTCACACATATGACGGTTGGTTAAAAATAATTTTGCCTACTTGCTATGCAGACAGACGTTCTAAACTGACATCGTAAATTATCCAGATTCACGTTTCCTTCCGATGTTTTGTCACTTTTTTTTGATTTCATGATTTCTATGTCTTCAGGCGATAGTTTTAAATTGTCGTCCATTATCCAATCAAAAAGGCTTTTACGCAGTCTTTTAATAGAAAGAAAATTACATATGTTTTAATACCATTTTGATTGCCGTACTATTTTCCTCTGACAGCACCATTTTTTAAAAAATAATTCTAATAATAGCCACGATAACCTTCACACAACAGAGATTAATATTTTAACTGGACGGAATGGCAACGTGTATGCAAATAGGCACGATAACTAAGAATATGTGTAATATTTCCGTAGAACGTGAGTGGAAGAATATATCACTAAGCTGTCCAGTATAAAAACTATAAGGCCATCGAAATTAATTTAAAAATCAGTAACGCTGAAACAAATAGTAACTATCTTATACATTCACCATTGCTTTTGATGAGCTCAAGCTTCCATGGACAGTATTAAACTGTGTCGCATTTCAGAACTGCTTTTGTACCGTTCCTCTTCTATCGTGGATCTGAGTTCTGCAGCTTATGAAAAATGTCTCTCGTTCTGATAAACTTGCTTTTCTAGACACCCCACAGCTTCTTGATAGGATCATGGATTTCGGCTGACCACTGCAAATCTTCAATATTATTAGTCTGGAACCTTTAATATTATTAGTCTGGAATCTTTAATATTATTAGTCTGGAATCTTTAATATTATTAGTCTGGAATCTTTAATATTATTAGTCTGGTCTGGCGCCTTTCTTATGTTTTTTTTTTCAAACAGTTCATGCTTCAAACTATGCAAACTTTTTCATGCTATTACAAATGCAACCAGCGGGAGTGGCCTTCCCTAAACTTTCTCGTATACTCATTTCTCAAAAACTCTGGTATAGGTGTCATTTCCCCGCACCCTCGCTCGGATAAAAATTTCGAATCTGCTCTAGGCCCAGAACGCCACGAGTTTCCTCAAGACACGTAAAACAACAATACAAACGGAAATAAAATAATCCAAGAAGGATCAGAATTCGCCAAAAGGGAGAAAAAGGAGCCAAAAGGGAAGGAAAAAGCACCAAGCAGAAGTCATTACGCATGAAGTCGCTGAAAAGCATGTACAGAGATTGCTCCCAATACGCATGAGCATGGAGAGTTAGGATTCGCTACAATATGCAATTTGAAAGCCTTTTTTTAACCGATTGGAACGAAAATTTGGCACAGATCTATAATTAATGTTAACATACGTCATACGAAATTTCATTTATCTAAGCCAAAGTGTTTAAGAGTTATAATTTTTACAAGTATGCGATTATACAGACTGACAGACAGTCAACCCTTTGACGGATTTGGCCCAAAATTTTATGCGGACCTACATTACTGATGATAAAACTTTGTACAATATTTTATCCATCTTGTTATACAAGTTTTTGAGTTATAGTGTTCACATGAACGTGGACAGACAGACAGACAGACTTCCCGTCGACGGATTTTGTCCAAAATTTGATAGAAACCTACAAATTATGTGTAAAGATCACATACCAAATTTCATCCCCGTAGCTCTAATAGTTTTCGAGTTATCGTTATCGAGTTCACAAACAGACACTATTCCAAAATTGTGTTTTTGGGACTCAGGGAGGTCTAAAACGCGGAGATTCCTCAAAATCTCGAGTTCGAATTTTTTGACGATTTACTATAACTCAAAAACGTGAATAGCTAGATGGATAAAATTTGGTACACAGTTTTATCATCATGAATGCAGGTCCGTATCAAAGTGTGGACCAAAACCGTCGAAGGGTTGATAGTCTGTCAGACTGTATAATCGCATACTTGTAAAAATTATATCTCCAAAACCCTTTGGCTTAGATAAATAAAAATTGGTATGACGGTTGCTAATATTAATTATAGACCTGTGCCCAAATTTCGTTTCAATCGATTGAAAAAAAGGCGCACAAATTGCATAATCATTTTTTTTACTTGGGTACTGGAAGCAATCTCTGCGCATGCGCAAGCTATTGAACGATAGCGAACGAGGTCATTTTCTCCTGTTTTCTTTTCGCTCGCGCTACGCCCTCGCATTAGCTGAGCTTGCTAGAGTGTGATAGAAAATAAATATTGCTAAGTTTTAATACATTCGCATCTCTTTGAATATGATTCTTCGTCTAAATATTTTACTAACACTATAATCTACCTAGAAAAACCTTCTGATAGTCATTGCATTGTGGGTTACAATAGGTTCGATTTTTTTATCCACGCAGGGGGAGGGGAAATGACAAATTTTTGAGAAGTATACGAGAAAGTTTAGGGGAGGCCTCTCCCGCTGGGTTTTCTACTAATTAAGATGCTGAATTCATTCTTAAATGCCAATTCAAATGTTTCTTTTTGAAACAGGAATATTCACATTAGATTTGTTCCTGATTCCTAATTATTATTTTAATAAAATTTTTTCAGAAAATTAAAACAGGATATTCAGATTGCCCGAAATTTCGGATTCTTGGGGTCGGATTCCCGAGGTTTTACTGCACTTTGTACGCAGACAGACAGACATAATTCCAAAATTGTGGTTTTAGGAATCGGGGAGGTCTAAAACGTGGAGATTCGTAAAAATCTCGAGTTCGAATTTTTTGACGATAACAATACTTTCTCTTTGTATACTTCCTATACGAGAAAGTAAAAACGCAATTATGGAATTATGTCTGCTCTGTCTGTGAACACGATAACTCGAAAACTATTAGAGCTAGAGCGATGAAATTTCATGCGAACTTTACACATAATTTGTAGGTTTCTTTCAAATTTTGGACAAAATCCGTCCACGGGAAGTCTGTCTGTCCGGGTTCATGTGAACACGATAACTCAGAAACTTAAATAGCTAGATAGATAACATTTGGTACACAGTTTTATCATCAGGAATGTAGGTCCGTATCAAATTTTGGACCAAATCCCTCAAAGGGTTAACTGTCTGTCTGTGTAATCGCATATTTGAATCTGTATTACAGCATATCTCACGGAACGCCCACTGGTAAAAGATTTGTAATTTTATCCTTAGCTCAACGTCCTCATGAACGGCTTAGTCGGATATTGAAATTTTTCTTATCTGGATCGTGTGATTCAAGAGACGTGGAGTACTTAAATAAAACAAGCTAATAATATCTAGAAAAATAGTTACCTTGGTAAATTTTAAAACGTTATAATTTAATTAGTATTTATGAGGCCTTTTTTAAAATACAGTGGAGTCTCCCTATAACGAAACCGCTTGGTTCCGATTGAAAAATTCGTTATAGAGAAAATTTCGTTATACGGAGATTAAAGATGTTTGCAGTTATTTAAGTAAATGTTCCAAAATTTTCAATAGGTGCTATGATTTTTAATTAAAAATGGAGTAATATATATATTATAAATTAGTTAAAATTATACTAATTTTTATTGTATAAATAAAATGCTCAAAAGTTAAGACAATTCACCAATTTAGAGAATAATATGTGCTAGTATGTACTTACGTTTATTTTACTTGAAAAATTCCTTTATTTTACATTGCTTTGTATTTCGTAATGTTAAATTTTCAGAAAAATTTTCACATTTTAAGAGTGAGTGGTTTCATAAACAGCCACGTGTGAGCGTTTTGGTTGCACAGAAACTATCAACTTTCTTCAAAAATGACAAAAATCGAAAAGATAAATCTCTGAAAAAATTCGTTATAGGAAGACAACCACTTCGTTATATGGAGAATATTTTGAATGTTATTTAACATTCCGATTAAAATTTTCGTTATAGGGAGAAATTCGTTGTAGAGAGACTTCGTTGTAGGGAGACTCTACTGTATCTCCGAAAATTAGTTACTTAGTTGAATTTAAAAATTTAATGAATTTTTTGAGGCATTTTTTTAAAGGTTAACAAATTAATCTTCTCCTTTAGTGGATGGCAGCTGCTGTCGAATTTGTCCTTTGTAAACGTGCCAATGCAACAAAACTAATGCATTTCAGCGCGGAATTAACTCGGTTGTCCTTTAAATACTGTAGATATCTTTACTCAGCTGTCCTTTTATAACACTCAACGTCTGACGGCGAGATTTATTTCTGCAGGGCACGATATGGTGAAACCACTTTCAGTCCAAAGGGACTCCAGATATGAATTTCCAATCTTTTGGAATCTTTAAAAAGGATTAAAATACTTTCGTGTTTTTACACTCGAAGGATAACAGGATATTGCGAGGCTTCATTCTCCCCTCATCTGAAGGTTAATGCTGTATGCGTTTCATGATATCTCAATGAAATGAAACTGCAATACATAGATTGTGAGCTAAAATTTTTACAATAGCACCGTTCTAAAACTTCTTTTGAAAAGAAAAGGCTACTTCCGCTCACATATCTAACCAACAGGAGTGTTCTCCCGTCGACTTTCTCGCATAAATGCTTACGCAACATAACTATTTGTGTTTAGTTTCGTAGAACAGTGAAGAGAATTGAGTATGCATTTTGGACCTTTCATTGTCAGCTTATTGGTTCCAGAATTTTACGCAGGTCTACAATTTTGGTGTCAATACAGGGGTGTAGTGGAGCTTTTTCCCCGAGAAATAAATATGGAAATATTGTGAAAACATCTTTAAGACAGAGCGATTTTTGTCACGCATGTTATAGCGTTCCGGCACTGCTTTTTTCCCCGAGAAATAGATATGGGAATATTGTGTAAACGTCTTTAAAGCAGAGCGATTTTTGTCACGCATGTTATAGCGTTCCGGCACTGCTTATTTTGTGACTACGCCACTGTGTCAATCCACTTATCAAGTTTCATTTAACCAATTTGTTGCATTTTTGAATTACAGCGTCCGTATACGCATGAGCAGAAAGATTGTCAGAGAGTCCATTCTTTGGCAGATTTGGTTGAAAATTTGGTACACATATACGGTTCTAATAATATATAATTATTTGGCAAATTTCCTTTATCTAGCTCGTTGGTTTTGTGAGTTATCGTGTTCACAAGCACACGGACGGACGGACAGATAAAGAGACCTCCCGTCGACGAATTTCGTCCGAAATTCAACAGAAATCTTCTATTTAGGTGTAAAGACAGCATACGAAATTTCACCCGGGAATCTTTTTGAGTTATGGACGAGTTTTCTGCCTTGTTTATTTGCGGTAAAGTAGAACTTCCGCTATACCCACCGACTTCCAGTGTTAAAGATATGCCAATAGAAATCTTCAAATTTTCAACACTTATATTAATTAATGTAGAATTTTCTAATGTTATGGCTTAAAGATAATTTGAAAATATTAAATTTCATGTTCCTGTTGCTGAAGCTCTCAATGCTTACTTAAAATAAGAGCCGTATTTTGTGGAAAGGCTGCCATAATTGTACGTTATCCCTCTTTTTGGTGACTTCTAATCTTGTTTGGCGGTTAAGTCTTTAACCATACGATTTAGATAATCACTGGCGGTTAAATTTTTAACCATACGATTTAGCTAATTACAATCGTTCCACTTGGAGTTTAGCCGTTTTAAGAGCTTAACCGATTTAAATGAAAATTAATGCACGCACTCAAGAACACAGGATTCAACGCTTTGTGTACTAAAGAAAGAACTCATTCGAAGTTGGCGCTTTATACAGTATAAAAATGGATTTGGCGATTTCTTAAATCGGAGGGTTACAGGAAAACGGTCTGTGAATATCTACTAATAATAAAGAAGGATGTGTGTGTGTCTCTCTGGAGGATGGGAATGTGCACATCGGAGCCCTTTTTTTGAAGTTTTAATTAGAATTTTAATTAATTAAAATTTAAAATGATTTTTTCTTCAATTTTAATAACCTTTAAAAATATTTTTTGGCATAATTTAGAACAATACTTTTTATTGTTGCAACGCAATTAAAACCGTTTTCATTGTTTAAACAAATATTTAATTGCATAATTCTCTTTCATTGTTGTAATCTGAGATTGGACCCTAATACATTTTGCTTTCATATTTTATTTTAAGATTTTTGTGAAATCTGTAAAACAAGCTCTGCGAAATATTGCTTTGCTTATATTAAGAAACATAAGCTGAAAGGTTATGGTTGCTATGTTTTTATCCTTTTTTCAACTTGTTTTAATCCATCTAACACCCACCTGGCTATAAAATGTGCTGCGTCATTTTAATGTTGAAATCAAATGCATATTTTACAAGAAGAATAAGAAAGTGAAGATAGTGGCGACAACGTGGAATGAGGGGTTACTGGACATGTTCAGTTATTTGACTCCATTAGGGACATTTATATAGATAATGAACAGAAAGGGTACAAGGTCACTAATAGAACATGGGTTAAATTCCACAATCTGAAGTTTAAAATTACGTTGTTAAGAGGATCATGATTATAAAATGATACAAGATTGAATTGAAATTATATTCCCGGCGAACAAGCTGGTCGCCGAAGGCGGCTAGTCGGAAATAAAAATTTAAAAAACCTAGAAAGCTAGTCCATAGGGTTCACAAACCGACAGACTTAATTCCAGAAATTGTGTTATTGGATTTAGAAATGCCTAAAACGTGGAGATTTGTCAAAATGTCGATGTCGAATTTTTTGACGAGTACAATACTTTTTCTTTCTACACTTCGTATATGAGAAAGTAAAAATTATGATTTTTTTTTGTTTCTGTTAGAAGATATATTCAACTAAAATCTTTCATAAACTTACACACACATAAAAAAAATGTACGGGGGCTGTCTCTGCGAAACGGCCGCTGGGATTGAGGGGCGTAGACTTACTTACTTTACTCAACTGTGACTTTCTGTGACTAAAGTAGCTCTATGTGACTAAAGTAGCTCTATATGACTATGACTATATGACCTATGCTCCATGACCTTTCTCTGTTAAATGAAACTAAAACCAACTCAACTCTATTAAATCGATGGAAAGGACAGCTCAATTAAATCAACAATTGTTAATAATAATTAATTAAGAATAGTTAATTAATCGATTACTCAACTGTGACTTTCTACGACTAAAGTAGCTCTATGTGACTTCGACCTATGACCTATGCTCTATGGCCTTTCTTTGTTAAATGAATTAATCTGAACGAATTAATTAATCTGAAATGAATTAATTATTAATCTGTTAAAATCCAGTTAATATACCGCTCACAACCGATGCGCGCGCATCTGTCGCTGTGACGTCATCAAAAATTTTTCGTGATTTTTACCAACTTTGCAGATCGACTATGACTAAACCGTAATCCCAAATTCTAAAATTCTTTTTGCAATCTTAAATTCCTCTTTTCTCTGTTCAAAACTAAAACAAACTCTCTACGTTATTTGGTTGCGGCGCTATAAGCGTTTAAAAATATCACGAGAAGCGCCATATTTTTTTTTCTTTCCTGACACACCATTAGACCAATATGGAGAGACGTAAATCTACGTCAAAAATCTCGTATACTTCCAGTTAAGGATATCACTTATCGCGCAGTGGAACATGTTATGCACGTATCTGTTCGTAACTGACATAAAAAGTAATGTAAAGGTATCTAAAATTGTTTTTTTCTAGTTTTCAGGCGATAATTCAGAAACTGTTATCTGACAAAATATTTTATGCTTTTGACTGATGTGTTCTTCTTCCTTAGATTTCTATAATCTTTAAAAATATATTTTTAATTATAACCAATCAATCTAGTTAATGTTTTCACTTGGTGGAGTAGAAACACTAATAACTGCATGTTAAGTAAATTAACTTAAAAGTTGATAATGCTTTCCTTAGATTGTGTGATAGACGGAGAAAATGATTCAAAATATACATAAGGTTTCCCTTGAATGTGAATGACAATGCACAAGCAAATAACTAAAATAGTTGAAATAATCAAAAGTTTCCCTGTTCGAGAGTGGCAACAAGAGTGTTAGAAACTTCTTTGTAAACACGGTCTATTTTTGATTAGCTTCGTAGTATAGAGAAAAACAAGTAACATAAATTTTTTTTTAAAAGTCAATTCCTACTTTAATAATTAATAGTTTAATAGTTTCGAGATATAATGAAGAACGTACTGCGCACGCGCAAAGATATGGCTAAAATATGGAGGTGCTTCGATGATCCCACGGGCCATCCATATACCCAAGAACCAAGCCTGTGATGTTAATAGTTTTCGAGATATAATGAAAAACGTACTGCGCATGTGTCATACAAAATATGAAATAACGGACAAACATACAGACAAGAAAGCGAATTAATATTGCATTGTCATCTAGTTCTGAGCTATGTTTAGAGTTTCAAGTCTCCAGCTCATCGGGAAGTTAGTTTAAAATCGATTGCAAAATTTAAACAAGATACAGGGAGAGTGTGAACTAATAGTAGGAATTGAAAAAAGCAAATATGTCCTTTAGAAGCGGACACCTTCTCTTTCGAGGATTGGATCCGAAATGTGATTCAGATATATCATTTTTGAGTTAAGATCAAATGCCAAATTTGACCCGTTTATTTAATGGCGTTTTCTTAGTAGGGATGGAGGTTATTGTGAAAAATAACGGGTTTTCGGTTATTCAGGAGTTTTTTTACCTCCGGTTTAACCTGGCGGTTAAAACCGCTCAAAATAACCGGTTTTCAGTTATTCAGTATTTTTTTTACCTCCGATTTAACCTGACGGTTATAACCGCACAAAATAACCGGTTTTCGGCTATTCAGGATTTTTTTACCTCCGGTTTAACCTGACGGTTATAACCGCTCAAAATAATCGGTTTTAGGTTATTCAGGATTTTTTTACCTCCGGTTTAACCTGGCGGTTATAACCGCTCAAAGTAACCGGTTTTCGGTTATTCAGGATTTTGTTTACCTCCGGTTTAACATGGCGGTTATAACCGCTCAAAATAACCGGTTTTCGTTTATTCAGGATTTCAGTTTTTCAGTATTTTTCTACCTCCGGTTTAACCTGGCGGTTATAACCGCTCAAAATAACCGGTTTTCAGTTATTCAGTATTTTTTTTACCTCCGATTTAACCTGACGGTTTTAACCGCACAAAATAACCGGTTTTCGGTTATTCAGGATTTTTTTACCTCCGGTTTAATCTGACGGTTATAACCGCTCAAAATAATCGGTTTTCGGTTATTCAGTATTTTTTTTACCTCCGATTTAACCTGACGGTTATAACCACTGAAATAACCGGTTTTCAGTTATTAGTATTTTTTTACCTCGATTTAACCTGACGGTTATAAACCGCTCAAAATAATCGGTTTTCGGTTATTCAGTATTCTACCTCCGGTTTAACCTGGTTATAACTGCTCAAAATAACCGGGTTTCAGTTATTCGTATTTTTTTACCTCGATTTAACACGCAGTTATAACCGCACAAAATAACCGGTTTTCGGTATTCAGGATTTTTACCTCCGATTTAACCTGACGGTTATAACCTGCAAAATAACCGGTTTTCGGTTATTCAGATTTTTTACCTCCGGTTTAACCTGACGGTTGATAACTGCTCAAAGTAATCGGTTTTCGTTTGTTAGGATTTCAGTTTTTTGGTATTTTTCTACCTCCGGTTTAACCTGGCGGTTATAACCGCTCAAAATAACCGGGTTTCAGTTATTCAGTATTTTTTTTACCTCCGATTTAACCTGACGGTTATAACCGCACAAAATAACCGGTTTTCGGTTATTCAGGATTTTTTTACCTCCGATTTAACCTGACGGTTATAACCGCACAAAATAACCGGTTTTCAGTTTTTCAGTATTTTTTTACCTCCGATTTAACCTGACGGTTATAACCGCTCAAAATAACCGGTTTTCGGTTATTCAGTATTATTTACCTCTGGTTTAACCTGGCGGTTATAACCGCTCGAAATAACCGGTTTTCGTTTTTTTTAATGAAAAAACAAACGCCGTTTTTAGACAAAATTTTTTAATAATATTGTCTTGACAGGAAATCAATCCATTTGCCAATATTTATCTGTTCTAGAAGATTCTTTCAGTAATCCGCCAACCAACAGACGCCTCGAGGAAGCCGTTGTCCTTGATTGGTCTATAATGATAAAATTTAAAGCTTCATAACTTGGTAAATTTTAGTCTAATCGAACATAAAATCGAGACTATCTTCCCATCCGGTTTTTTCAACCGGTTATTGAATTTAAAAAAATAACAGATTATGACCGAGACAAAAAATAACCGAAAAAAAAACCGGTTTTTGATTAAAACCGGTAGGTTTTTTCCATCCCTATTTCTGAGTACAAGGACATACAGGCATAAGCACAGACATAATTTTTCGGCCAGACGCCCCCGTCTCCATTTTTAGGGGACGCTGTGGGGACCAGGGCCGTCTTAACAAATTAGTTCACTTTTTTCTCACGCTAGTTTATTAATTCTAGTATATACGATTAAATAGAAGCTATATACATATTGTTACAGACATGGAAAATCGCTTCCCAGCAATGTGAGTCTTAAGGTTGGGAAGAGAGTTTTACAGGGGTAAGTATGAGATGACCGACAGCAGCCACGTCTGGACACCTGACCTTGGCGACAAACTTGGCGACTTTGGCGACGAAATATGGGATCTCAAAGGTGCTGGAATCTTCTCGATATCACTATTAGCAGAGGAGATACGCTTGAATGTTCTAGATTGTTCCATGTGACGTGGGAGACTATATAAGGAGAGCGCTTGGATGATAGAGGGGGTGCTGATCGACTGGGATCGCCTTGGAGCGCGAACGTCTTTGGAGTTCCATCCGCTGTGCGAGCTAGTAAGCTGTTAGACGCCGAGCGGTATTGAGTGTTGATTCATTGGGAACGACTTTAGAGTTTCGTCCGCAGTGCGAGCTAGGAATCTGGTGAGCTGAGCGCTATTGAAAGTGCAGTTAATGTCGTTACTAGTTATTTGCTGACTGTTTGTGTTGTTAAATATCAAAGTGCTGAACTGTTATTACCTGTGAATTGTTGTCTAATTACATTGGTAATCTGTGCAAGAACTATTGTTTCCACTACCTGTGCTACGCGTTTTCCCGCATATTTGTAAATAAACCTTCATTCTCCATTATCCTGCGTGTTGGACTGTTTACACCAGACACCCACAGATAGACTTTTGTAACAATATGTACAATTACGATTCACTTTCAAGATTATTCATAGTTACTAACTCGGAGTTCACCTCGAGAACTCCTACGAAAACGTGCACACTCTGTGTAGATACCCAATACCCAATAATGGCGTCTACCACCTCGCTCCTGCACAACTGATCCTCCCACTCTTCAGTTCACCTCCTTCGGCTGAAAGCCGGAGGTTAGTGGCATGACAAGTGTAAAGAAAGAGAGACTGTGACTAAAATAGTAATTAATGATATAATAATCAAACAGTGGAAATAAACCACATTTATAATCCTATACGACCTCGCTTGATAGGAAATACGAGTATACCTCTTTAAAAGACCTCGCTTCATAGGAGGTAAACATTCCGTCTCCCGCTTAATAGAGAAGAACCGCTTTTTTACGTCCAGCTGTCAACAACTCTTCTCTAGAACTGGGGGGTTTATCTCTTCGCCACCGACATGGGGAAAGGCGTTGCAATCGAGACTAAACAATATTGAGAATTATAATTAAATAATTTTTGGTTTGAAATTAAAATAAAAACAATATAATAAATTGTTAGCCGCCTTTGAATCAATGGCGCCCCAAGGCTACAGTCCAATTAACTCATTGGATAAGACAGTCCTGATGGGGTCAAAACATTAATGTGTTCATGTCACTTTTTAAGGTCAAATACTATACAGGGACGAAAAAGTAATAGCGTGTCTCGGACGCCATTTGCCCTTGCTCTGCCACTGGTGACGATTGGGGACGAAAATGCTATGTTTCCCCCTGGCGCCACTTACCCTTGCTACGCCACTGTCTCCTGTGACGAACGACCCCCCCGTCAGCTGATGGTGTGTTCATACACCTGACGATCATCACCTTGTGCTACTGCCATTCATTACAGAGCCCCATTGTGTTCGGTGCTGAGCTTTCAGATGTCTTCTTCCCTGCCTTTTGCGTGAAATGTTGCAACTCTAACCACTAATGCCCTAACAGTACCACCTGCAGATGGGCCAGGTGTCTTTTTGTCAAGTCAAGTGTGTTCCCGGGGGAAACCAACGGGTTGAAACTTTCTCCCGATATATATTTCGGAACTGGACAAGGTGTCAGGGAGATCACTTTGAGACCCAAACTGGCTAGATGATCCTCCGAGGTCCGAACCGGACATTTTACAGCAAATGTGCTGCGTGTTGGTGAATGAGGCGCCCCGTCTAGGTTTTCTTAGTATTGTTAATTATTTTAACCAAGAAAGATTTTCTCTTATTCTTGTAAGTTTACTCGAAATGTTTAATCAGAATAAATTTAATTAGTTATTTACTTTAGCTGTAATTTTTTGGCTAAACTTAGCTCCAGTACGTTACACTCCGAAATGTCAAGACGCGTCAAAATCTCGAGATGAATTTTCTTTGCCGTTTGCAAGACTTTCTCCGCGCACATTTTACATACTAGGAAGTAAAATAAATAAATTAATTAATTCTTTTAGCAGCCAATTTTTTCTTTGAATGTTCCTCTAGTAAAAATCATTACTGTCACTGGAATAATGACACCGCATTCATTAAAGCGCTGTTGTTGTTTCTTTAATGGCATTTGCGAATTCCTGCCTCACGTAAGGAGTTAATGTCTTCTTCCATTTTTGCATTCTGTTTAAACGTTGAGTTGAATCTTAAGTTTATTAAGCATGTTATGCGGATTTCCTTGTTTGTTTTCCTAATCGCAGATCCACGGTTCATTGAACTTTTATTACCAAGACAGTTTTTCACATTCAATTAATATTTTTTACTTTCCCCTATAAGAAAAGAAGATGGCGTGCCGTAGAGAAGGTATTGCCATCATCAAACACAAAATTCGGCATCGAGATTTCGATGAATCTCCACGACTTACAGGGGGGGGGGGGGGGGGGGGGGGGCCGGGGGTCAGCGATTTGGAATCTAGTCCGTTTCTGCAGTAGTGTGAATGTGAATATGGTTTAAAAGATGATGGATGAAATTTGGTGTGCGGTTTTTACACCAAAATAGTAGATCTTTATCGAATTTTGGATGAAAATCGTCAATGATAAGAGGTATTATTTACCTAAATGCATTATCTATTTTCTTCAATGCATTGTGAAAGTCAACAACAATTTTGAGCCCAGCTTCGTCTTTATCGAATTTTGGACGAAAACCGTCAATGATAAGAGGTATTATTTTCCTAAATGCATTACCTATTTTCTTCAATGCATTGTG
>BGPR01028916.1:0-19624 GCA_013235015.1 Araneus ventricosus | reverse complement strand
TATTACCTCATCTTTCAACAATGAAAGAGAAACACACAATTAAATATATTTTAAACAATGGAAACGTTGCAACAATGAAAAGGATTGTTGGAAATTATGCCAAAAATATTTTTAAAAATTTATTAAAATTAGAGGAAAACTTATAAGGCAACTTAATTGATATCATTGAACAGGTAATTTTTTAACTTTCAGATGGCGTAAAAATAATTTTTGCGTTGTAATATTTTCGGAAAGTATTAAGGAAAAACGTCAAAATTTCGATTAATCTTTAATTAATTAAAATTCTAATTAAAATTTCAAAAAAGGATTCCGAAGTGCACATTAGGGTGGGTCACCGCTCTATGGAGAGAAAAAAATTTTGATTTTTGTCCAGCACAGCAAGAAAAGGGTGCCAAATGATGTTTATAGCTCATATATAAAATTTAATTATAATGGGATGTCATCTTCTGCCTCCGGATTGGCTTTAAAGAATACAAATTTTGAAAAAAAAAACACCTACTTTTTGATGAGATGTTACATCAAGGCTAAAAAAATGTTTTAAAATGTGTGTCTATAAAGAAGAAAAAGTTTACAAAAATGGCATTTATATTATTATAATAAGATTTCAATAGCGTGAAAATCCATCTTGCTATCGAATTTCGGCATAGCTTTTCTAGATTCTGTTTGGTTTCTTATGAAGCCTTCTCTCTCAGATTTTTTTCATATTGAAGCTGAAGCTTTTGTCACCGTCTTAACGCTTTATTTACTGAATTTACCTACTAGCAACTTTTTAATTTTGTTTTTTGATCATTAGATAATTTTTGTATGTAGAATAACTCTGGGAATGAGGAAAACACTTTTTTAATTAATTAAAATTACTTAATTAATTTAATTAATAATTGAAAAATTTTACTTTCTGCCTTCAGCTGCCATTTACTGCTTGTTATTGAAACTCCATTCTCCGTGTTCTTGTGAATACTGTCAGGAAAAACGGCCATATTGCGAAGGTATGAACGTGATTAAAGCAGTACTTTAAAGTACCGTCAGTAGATAAAGGGTTAACTGTCCTTTCAACCTCTTGTGTGTGACACGGCAGATGTAGTAAGGACACTCTGTATGTTTTTTGGGTGGCAAACAGTCGGATGTCTTCGTCAGGTATGGATTTTAATATTCGTGGATCAGTTATGTTCTCCTTGTGCCAGTCAATGAGATCGATGTAAGATGACGCATCAAATTTTACAGTAGGAAGTTGAAAGAGTCAGAGCCCATTTTCCTGAACGCTGCGGGCTTTTAAAATCCGATGGACTGCTAGTTCACGGTTTTTTGTTTCTGAGTCGGTCAGCATTGCGATCAATAAATTTTCAGGATGAGCGAAGTAACTTTTTCTTTGAATTACGGGATCTATTTTGGCTTTCAGTTGTGTGGGCAAATACCTAGTTGCAGCGATGAGTTTGAGCAGGTGTCGTGCTCCATCTTTAAAAGTACGAGTGAATTTTGATAGCAAACCATGTCGGAGCGTACACCTTGACGACATTCGTGGCAAGAATTACTAAATTTTCAGCTTTCGCTTGATCCCTAGTAGTCCAACCAGACGGTTAGGATACCAGCCGAATTGATACGCCGGGGACCAACAGTGCACCACCCGTCTAAAGGGTCACCACGCACGGCTAACACGTGGGGTTTTTGGCTGTCCATGAGAAGTAAGGAGCAAACAGAGTGGCAACAGCTTCTCATGGAGAGATCCCTCGTTTGCCGTCGAGGGATGGAAGGGATCAGCAGAAGGCAAAGGGGAGGGTAAACTGGAAGGGAGTAAAGATCCCTGGGTACCTCGGATTGGGACACCCGTACTCACCTAAAGAAGGTGAGCCCCTGAGGGGCGGGCAATCCTGAATAATGGGATATTCCCAGAAGTGAGATCACGTGAGGCCTCGGGATCCATATTTTTTCATATGGCCCGCCTCCACTTTCTTTCAACAAATGTTGTCACTTACTTCCCCCAACAAATGTAAACATTCTTTCAATTCTAGTCTTTTTTATTATTTATTTTCATATGCCCGCCTCCGGTTTATTTTTTCTACAAATATTGTCACTAACTCCACCCCCCCCAAAAAAAATATCTTTGAATCTTATATTGTTTAATTAAAATTTTTAAATCCATCCTTTTAATTACCTTATAGCGTTATTATCCAGCGTTTCTCGGAATTCACATTTTTTCATATGCCCGACTCTGTTTTTTTTCCTACAAATATTGTCACTAAGCGTCCCCACAAACTTAAATTTGTTTTGAATCCTCTCTTGTTGGATTAAAACTTTCAATTTTAGCCTTTTTATTACCTTAAAACAGTATGGCTTGAATGAAAACGTGAGAATTCCAATGTTTATAAATTAAAACAGGTTAGCATAATATTTTGTTTTGCAAAATAAAACGAAATAAAAAACGGAAACAATAAACGATTTCATAGTACACCAAACTGATAAATTAAACACCACAAACATATATTTTTGTCTTGCCCGTATTTGAATAATAATGGAAAAAAGAACGGATAAAAATGAAAAATATTTTCTCCAACGAAAGTAAAAAATATATTGCGAAATGAAACAACGTTCGTCAAAAAAAGAAAGAAAAAATGTTGGAAAACGATTTTTTTCCGATGTTTATTAAATCAAAACTCCAAAACACGGAGACTCCCTAAAAAAGAAAACTTTTTATACAAACCAGATCAAGAACAACAGATGTGGCAGATAGTTATAGGAGTTGCCAATAGATGGCGGCACTATATTTCATTCATTTCGACACTTTTTAATTAATATCTTTTTAAGTAATAAAAATTTCGGAATTTAAATAGTCGAAATGTATTCCTTGGATTATTTTCCAACTTTTGGTACTTACGGCTAGTTTCAGGATTCAGTGGTTCGTGAGAAGATAGAAGAACATACATACGTGCGTTGACGTTCCAATTTTAATAGGATAGATGTTTTATAATATCAATTTTTATAAAATATGTATAATAAACCTAAAATATATAAATCAGATTTTACTTTATAAAAGAAAAAGGCACAAAAAAGTCCTGCATAATTATCAGTTTACAAAATATACAAAAAAGCGGAAAATCGCGGAGGATTTTCACCCATGAATAAAGGTGATATGAAATAGTTTAAAGGTGACATTTGAATTTGAGTGAATGTTTAACAGTGGCAGGAATGAAGATCTCTGGCTTTATTATCTACAGTTTTATGGGCATTTCCTTCATTTAAATTATAAAAATTAGGTTTTTGTTAGATACAAATGACCACGCAGCAACCAACTCAAACATAAACGATGCATATTCTGTGAACCAGTTTGCCGCTTTCCGATTGGTCGGAAGAACCGCAAAATTTGGCTGCAGTTGAAATATATTTTGATGTTTTTATAATTTAAATCGAGTTTCTTCGTTGTAGAACATTGCATTTTTAATAAATATTTAATATTTTTTTTTTGAAAGTTCAAGTTACCCTCGCGACTTAATAATAATTTTGTATTTTCTAGCTTAGTTGGCTGTCCACGTCCTGCAGCTTATAGACAGTTCTAGTTACTTGCAGTTACTTTTTCCTCTGCGCATAATCTTCGGGGAGTGAAAAAATAAGATAGGGAACTTAGTTTTCTGCCTCAGTTTTTACTCGTGATTTATTTGAAAATCGAAATAGTTTCATGTAAAATTTGTTTATATTGTTGATATGTTTCAACATTAAAAGAGAAATATGATAAATTGATTAAATTTACACAATGTAAAAAAGTTGGGTGTGATGCATTACTGCAATCCTTATGCACAAGCAGCCCTGAAAACACACTTCTTGTAAACCAAATGGAATCCTTGAAAACAATTTTTAAAAAATAATATCGGGGCCTCCTCAAGCAATACCTTCTCAGAGGGGTGAAGAGGGACTGATGGATGAGACAAGACCACCCATAGCCCAGACTGTTAATAGCCGAGACCGTCAATAGCCACAAATCATTCGGCTGGGAAGAGACGTGGAAGGAAGTCACCACACTTGCGGACGTCATCGACTTATGGAAATGAGGCAGCCACTAGAAGAGAGAGGAAAGGAACGTCATCGAATTCTTAGCCAAACCTCACAAGCTGGGCGGACCTTGTTTCTGAAAAAACAAGAGGATTTAAGATGCAGCGTGGGAGAAAAAGGGAGTGTTTTTTTTTTATCGTTCGATCATCTCGTGATCAGATTCCGATCTTAGGATCGTGTACCAGTGTTGGATATTCGGATCGGTTTTTTCGAAGTAACTGGGTCCCGTTGCGAAGCTGGGAGAAGAGTCGTTTGAACCCTGACGGAACGTCATCGTTAAGAAGCTGTACGCTTCTGTTTAGCTATTTCCCGAGAGCATAGCTCTGGTATCTGAACTGCACGATATTTATTTCAAAAATGAACGAACGCTCATGAGGACTTAATGAATTATATAGATTTTAAGTTGCTCTGAGTGACTTTAATTTCTACTTGCTGATTAATGCAGAGGCTGTCTCAACACCATCCTTTAATTACACCCACGTCTATGCTATCTGACTTACTGTTCAACAAGATCTGTACATAGACACTTTACCTATTTTTGGTGAAACCATATTTTTTCAAGACCCTTCCTGCGATTTCAAATAAAATTAATTATAAGTGATACTAGTCCAAGATGAGTACATTTCCGGAGTAAACACACTACGTAAAAAAATGTAAACATCTCCCCTTCGATTTTTCACTTTTCCCCTATTGTGGTGAAATCAACTCAGCCTGGTGCATGTGCAAAAGTGTGGAGGCTTTCAGAAACCAAGAACATACAATACTAGCATAATTTCTTGGTGATTGAGACAGTATCAAATGTAAACAAACTATTTGCTTATCATAAAAATGAGCAAATAATCTTAAAAACTTAGATAATAGCTTATTCATTCTACTGTTTCAGAATTAAAAGATCAAACATGCTTTGCTTTTGTCTGTAGTTACACAGCTCCAGTAAAGAATACAAAAAGATCATTTTTATATGTTCTGCCATAAAAACTGAACCCATTTTAGTTTGTAACATTATAAAAGGAAAATAATGCACAAATTAAAAACAGCAGCAGAAATATATATATATATTGATACTATAAGGCATACTTTTATATTTTTGGGGGAAGTCTGAAAATCAAATGTGCTATATTTAGTTGCACAGTAAAGACATGTTTAATCTTGACCACTTATGCAGGATAACTAATTTTATGTTAATTTCTTGTCAACATAGTTGTAAAATAAGATCCTATAACAATCTTTGGTAGATGGCACATATTAAAATTGTAACTAATGCTTTAATTACAAACTCATTCGCCAGTTCTCAAATTTTGTATACCATATTTGAGTGAAAAGAATAACACAAATTTATTTATAAATTTCTCTGATCAATGTATTTTAGTTTTGTAAAATGAGATGCTAAAAATTTAAGAATCATTTAAATATTTACTGAAAATCTTTATTTACAAAATTTAACATAGTTATAACTCACACAATCATAAAAAATTAAGACATAGTATAAATAGGTGAAAGCGAAAATATAATCAGAAAATTCAAAATAAATTAAATTTTAACATATTATTATTTGATGAATGTAATAAAAAAAAATCAAGTACAAAAAATGAAGCTACAACAAATGCTAAAACTTTTTATTATCCTTCCACAAATGTTTGGCATCACTATTTTTCCCTCAAAATCAGTCAAGTCTGCAAACAGTCAAAGGCATTCTTGATTTGGAAGCAATTAATATTAAATATGATTAAAAATATAGAAAAGCAATACAGAAAAGTACTGTTGAAAAAATAAAAGTGCATTTCATGCTAGTTTCATTTTTGAAAAGAGCCCCCTCCCTTGCAACAATTTAACACCTGAATTAAACTTTCAAGTCAAATGTCAAAATGAATTTATTCATGTGTTTTTAATGATATATTTTTGAGACTAGCTTTTTGTCAAACACAACATTTCAAGTCTGAAAACAAGAAGAAAACCTTCACAATTTATACATGATAATAAACAGATCTCCAAATATAAAACAGCATCTGGTCAAAACATATGAAGTCAGGTGTCTAGCAATGTCATATCAAAAGACAATATACCATTTAAAACAAACTGCATATTATAATATATGCTTACAAAACTGGATAATAACATTTACAAAATTTTAAAAGAATATGGACTTTAAAATATTAAGATAACTCAGGTACTGACTAGGACATCTGAACTACCCGAGTAAAATAAATACAATAGTTAAGAAGAAATGTTTATAAATTATTTTTTTCATCTAATTATCATTGCTTGAAATTTGTATGCTGTAAAGCATAGCAAAAACACTTATGGCAACTTGAAAAACTAGATAATATTCATTTCAATTTTTACTTAATTAATAACAATAAGAAAATTAAGATTAAAATTATAAGATAAATTTTATAAATATCATAAAAGGTTTAAATTTAAAAAATCTGAACAATTTCAAAATGATCAAATTATGCATTATCCTTAATGAGGATGAAAGAGGATTCCCATCTATTAAGATAAAACAGATTCAATAGATTACACATTCACAAAATTTGACAGCAAGCATTTAAAATCTGCATTAAAAACAAAAAAATTACCAATAAATAAAAATTCTTCATACATAAGGCTTCAAAATTATCTTGAAGATTATTAAATCTGTTGCTCGGGGAAGACTGTTTATTTACACAACTTGTGTTTAATTACAGAGAAAATGTGAAAAATCATAAAAAAAATTAAAGTAAGACACTTAGGTTTAAAGGATTGTGTTTTATTCAACTTACAACAGATAATACTACATACACAAGGAAAGAGGATGAAATATGATTTCAGTCATGAACTTAAAATACTTCGGGCTAAAAAACAAGTTATTAATTGTTTGATATATATATATAGTTAAACCAAGTGCAGTAAATAAAGTTACTTTATCTAAATAAAAAAAAAAATAAAAGCCTAAGAACATTATATGTGACCTTAATGTAAACTAGTATGCTTTCACTTAAAAAAAAAATCATCAGATGAGGGTCAATATATATACCAGAACTACCTCCCTGAAATTTCAAATATTGGACAAGATGAAATGATGCAATGATTTCATTTTTGCAGATAAATAATGTCTCGATTTAATGTTACTGTGATCAAACCCTGACTTCCCATGATAGAATAAAAATAGTTTTGAATCATCAGGGAGGTATTATGAAAGAGTAGAGGTTCAAGCGGAAGTGAATGATTGCTGACTGCGAATATGCATACATATAAATAATGTGTATGTATGTATTATGTATATATATATTTATTTTCATTTATTTATATTTATGTACACAAATGCACCAGAGTGATACAAGAGTAATATCTCACTCATTTGTATCTAAATTAGACTGAGGAAAATTATCGTCGAACACATACTATGTCTCTACATCATGATAGGTCTATAACATACATTATTATGGAAATATGAGACAGCATATGTGATGTTCCCACTGATGAAGCAATAAATACTTATATTGCGATACATTATATACAAAATGACCCATGACTTCTACTCTACAGCCAATTGTTTTTCTTTCAAATTTAGGAAAAACTATTTGTCAACTGCCATTTTCAATATTATTTTTTAAAGGCAAATCTAAAATTCAAATAGCCCTTTTATACAAGACTTTAATAAATAGACAATTTTTGAGATGCATATAATTATGCATCTAAAAAAATTTCAGAAAATGGCAGAAGAGTAGAAATTTTCACATAATATATTATGTTATAATATATTTTTGTCAATGGCTAGCAACAGGACTCTGTTCAACACACACACCAACCATTGGTGATTCATCTCTGTCTGATGATTGCTTTTGTGATACTATATCAGGCAATATTACAGTGGAAGGCTGAGAGGTGGGTGTTGCTGACGGATGTAATCCCATTTGAGAAAGATTTGTGCCGAGATATGAAGGAACTGTTGTTTGCCCACTATATACTGTTCCTGTATAAAGTACTGGCTGGTAACTCCCAAGTTGCATATTAAGGGAAGTCTGTGTACAATCTATTGCTCTGAAAAGGTTATTGCTTGAATTCATGTCCATTGGCATTAGTTGGGAAGACACAGCTGATGAGGAAGAACATGCTTGGCTTCGATTACTGGATACAACACTAAAAGTTGATGGTGGCTGGAAAGACTGGAGGGGATCAAAACCAACTGCTCCAACAACATGAGATGAGGGAATATTTGCATGATTAGGAGCGTTTGACTGTGTTGGTGGAGGATGAAGGTGCCTTCGATAGGAATGGTTGTGGCTATGAAGATGAGAATATCCTGCACGACTAGTAGGAGCACTAGAATGAGTGTGTTGCCCTACAGTAACTGTTCCTGTAGCACTAGCAACATTAGGAGTAACTGTCACTGGAGCACTTGCAACTCCCAAAGAACTCCATGCATGAATTTTTTGTGAGGAACGAAATATACCAGCACCACTTATGCTTGTTATTGGGCTCTCGCACTCCATTGCTGATAAAGCTGCTGTTGTTACTGATATATGAGCACCAAATTGCATGCTATAAGATCCAGTTTGTGTATAGCTATGTTGCAGCTGACCATAAGAATGCTGATGGGTAGGATCAGATCTTGCACGCCCTGTTTGGGGAGGTACTGATGATGCTGTAAAGAAAAAATATGTAAATTCAAATACAGCTTATTTGAAAGAATTTTACATGAGATTATAAAACTTTAATATAATGTTCATTTAAAAGTGATTTAAAGTAGTAATCTATGATAAATTTAATTATAAAACAGCTGGTAAGTAATTCTAAATCGGAGCACACAAAACAAAAGCTGACGAGCATTTCCACAACAACAAAAATGTTAGAAATTTGAAGCTACTTATTCATCTAAAACAAAAGGCTATAAAATTTTTTTTTATTTTAATATTTTTTGAATTTACACATTTCTACCCAAGAAATTGTTATTATCCCTACATGAAATATTAGGTTCATATTTTTCTTTTTAAATATTAAATTTTTTCAATAATTAAGATTTAAATAACATATTGTCGACGTTCAAGCAGAAGTCACTATGTCAAAAAAAAAAAAATCGATTTTCAGATATATATCACATTTTCATCTCCAATTAATGCTCGACAACCAAGTACAACTTGCTAACTTCATTGAATTTCCATTACTGAGCAGCAGAGATGTTCGAATTTCATTAAGTCCAGGAGGCATTTATATTTTCAGGTAGAAATCACTAAGTGGTCTTAGTGATTTTTAGCAGATTTACAGTCAATGTGCATGAGTAAGTAAAAGCATTTAGTGATTTATTAGTGATTACCTCTCATTGTTAGGAGTGGTATAATGATTACTTTCCATGTAAAAGAGAGTGATACCACAAGAGTTTCATTTATGATATAAACCCCTGCCAAGTTAAATACGCTTAGAATTTTAATCTGGAACCAAGCCAAGAAAGTGATTCAGAAAATGAAGTTGGTTTTGCTTAGAAATATAATAAAGGTGTCATTAAAATAAATGCCTGTTATTACTATAATTACTTGCAACAATGATGTGATAAACATATTATGTGTGAATAGTAAAGGTAACTTGAAAGTAAACAGTTAATGTAATGCAATAGATTACAATTATAATTAATAATATATTTTTATGTACTGACTTATGAATGTATAACTTGTACTTATAAAAATAAATCAAACTGGGGCTGTAAATAAATGAGTTCAATTAAATAATTATTACTAATTCAAAAGAAGTCATACAAGTAGTTTACATTTTGGCAGATAAAAGTCACCAAGTCCACAAAAAAAAAACATTTTGACAAACTACTGCAACTGATTAGAACTTCCAATTAAGTATTGCATGATAGGAACCAGTTAACTAAACTTCAGTAAACCTACTGCAGGAATTAGAAATCTATAAAATAATTTTTACTATTTTTCATAATCAAATGTTTAAACTGACTATATCTCAGAAACTACAGTTTTGGACTAGGTGACTTTTCATTGAACCACAATATATACAATGAAACTGCTTGAATCTCCAAAATCAATTTACGGCAGAACATAAAAATTTCTGAGAGAAAGTGCAATCATAATATAAATTTATCATTACCAATTGTCATTTTTCTGATAAATATTTAAATAAAACTTCTAAATAACAAGCTGAGTAATATCTAGTGGCATGCATTCAGCCACAGCAGTGCTTCAGTAAGCAATTTGTTTTCACAGAAGCAGGCTAGTTGTGTGTTACATTTTCTTTTCCCTTGAAAAACTTTCAGATGAAGCATGATTCCATGTTCCTTGTCACTACAGAGAAGGGTATGGGAAAAAGTAATGCAACAGAACAGTTTTCATATTGAATCGCTCTTCCCTTCAGTATATTTTCTGGCTTTCCAACTGATTGTGAGAGCAATGTAAAAAACAAAAAATGAGTGTTTATTATAAGCAAGTGATGATTCATCCCTTTAGTTTGCCATTTGGTTCTGTTGAATTCATGTTCATTGTGCAATATTCTTCTCCCTCACACAGATCATGTGACTATTTGGAGAATACACATTTCCATGCTAAGAGGAAGAAAATTATGAAGGGAAACTTTTTACGATTGATTACACATTTAGGAGTGCAAATGTGTAATATTTTCATATGTTTGTATTTGTAAAACTTGTATGGATAATGTTATGCTTATCACAGGTACAAAAAAAATTGACTCCTTCAGTAGATTTTAGAACCACTGGTAATATCTTAAAATTGGAATTACTTTAACAAAAAACAGTTTTAAATTTAAGCAAGAATTCTGCAAATTTAACTCCTTACCTGAATCTATAGCAGTTTTTATAGCATTAAATGAGAAGCACGTGCATTTAAAATTCTTCAGCAAGATAGAATATACCAAATATTGTAATAGAAACAACCACATTTAAACATATAATTAATATAGCATATAGACTTTGCTTTTCTGTTTTAAATTAATTACCCTTCAAAGATACATTAGGGCTAAAAAATGGCCTAATATACATATCTCTGTTACAAATGTTATATTGGTACTATATTACAACATGTATTTCCACGCATTTCACATAAGGCCTTACAAATATTTTGAAGGGGAAAAAAAGCAAGTACACAACTGAATAAATCTCAAACACATTTACTCCAATTACAAAATTCAGTGATGTCGAGGGAGGCAGTCGCCGCTCCCAATTCTTGTGGAGAAATTAAATTTTTATTTAATTTTAGCTGCCTAAAACTAGGAATAATAAAAAAAAAGCAATAGTGCACAGGGAAAGTTAGCTAATTTTGTAACTAAATTTTTATTTCCTACCCCTATACTCCCATACCTTTACTCTCTATAAACTTTTTGCCCTTCCACTTTTAACTCCCAATCGCCACCACTGACAACTCTTTTATATTGGTGAATATTTCAGAACTGGAATTTTCAGCTAGAAGTATTCGAACAAAATCTCACTCTTAATGAGGCAAGTTAAAATTTGTCATGTGACTTACAAAGCTTATAAAGCATAAACCAAACTTTTATAGTATAGAGCCACTGTCAGACCTATGCTTTAGAAACATGGGCCATGACCCATGAATAGAGAGATATGAATACCTTTTGGCTATTTTCGATAGAAAAATTTTGAGATGTATTTATGATCAAAAAGAGTTGGATGGAGTGTGGTGAAGATGCAATACAAGTGTTATAAGGATATTTAATATTAAATTTATAGCATTGCAAAGGATGAGATGGGCAGGTCATGATATTTGCATACCAGCTGAGTCCAACCCTAAAAAGATCTTTCTGTAACCACAAACTACAAAATGTGTATATATCTTACTGAATCCCTTTCAGATTTAAAACTACAAGAAAAAACTGCTAGGAAAAGTATTTTACTGTCATTGATAATACTTCTTTACAAATGCTTTACAGCAAATTGTATAATGTTGTAGTGATTGCACTACATATAACACAAGATTCCTTCATAAAACTTTTGCTGAAACATTTAAAACAACCCAGAGGAATTAATAAAACAAAATTAATCATTCTAACACTTCATTTAACAAAGAAAATACAAAGAGCACTTTGATTTCTACATTAACAAAAATCGGAAGAGCACAAATATGTAAAATTACTTACAAGAGCTGCCAGAACTTGACCCAGTACCTGCTGCACATTGTCCTGTACTAGAAACAGTACCCTGCTCCATTGCTGGACTTGTGCTTGCACTATGGGTAGTGTTAGTGCTTTCATCACTTGTCCGTTTAAAAAAGCTGTGCTGTAAGGCATGATAAGGAGTAATTCTTGTTTTGGGGTCATAATCTAGCATTCGGAGAAGTAAGTCTTTGAATTTGAGGTAGTCAGACACAGAATGCCCAGTTTCACCTAATCTTCTTCCACCTGGTCCTCCAGTTTCAACACCAAGTATGTCATGGAGTTTCCTTGTTCCTGGCGATTTATACTATAAAGAAAATTAAAACTGTAAGGAGAAAATTTCTGCTAAGACAATCAATAAATAAGACTCATTAATATTTAACTGCAATTCACTGCACAAGACGTATGCTTTTACACTCAAACTCTTTAACATTAAACAGCACACATATGCAAAAAAACACTGAACAAAACATAGAACCATTAAGGAGTATTGTAAGTTTCATTTCTCAGTATTTGCTCTCACTAAACTAATTTTTCACTAAATACTTTATTTTGAATACAAAGTCTTCCATTCATTTCAACTGATCAGTAGCATACCGTGTCGATCTGTGTTTTCTGGTGCCTTTTTTAGTTTTTCTTGAATATCTCGAAAACTCTCCAGTTTTCACACTACAAGTGAATTAACAAATTAAAGAGCGTTAAATTTCCTACAATTTTGTGCTTTTATTTTTCTTCCAGTTTTAATATTTTTGCAGATAATGGCTCTAAATTAATTTTTAGTAATTTACGACTCCCTGGACCACCAAAATGGTGTGTTACCTATCTGGGAAAAAATGTTTAAAAATGCGCTTTCATTTTTTAAAAAAAATTCGTAGTTGAAACATTATTAGTTTTTTTATTATTATTATTAATTTGCTAACAGTGTACAACACTTCTCGGACACCCTCTTTTTTGCGATTTTCACCAACTAAACGTTGTTTACGACCCTATGTTCTATGGTAATTTTTCATCCTCTTGATGCTTACTATCACCCCTCTGAATTTGTCAGTCAAATTTGGCAACACCCTGTATAGAAATTAAGAGAGTTCGAACTGCAAATTCTGTACCTAGTTACCTCATTGCTTAAATGAATTAATAAATTGTTAGTTGAACTCAAGCTTTCTCTCCCCCCCCCTTACCACAGTTACCTTCCATATGAATAGGAATAAAGGCAGGGGGGAGGGAGTAATGTTTAGACACCGTCATTTAACTATTTTAATACATTATCACTTTAGGACATTCATGTACTAAACAGAGGACAAAAATTTTACATATGTTAAACAGTGGTCTTGTGATTTAATCATAAGGAGTGTTGCAACTTTCAACACTTCACTGCTCAGTGATGTATATCAGCACCACTTATAATTTTGTCTGTTTATATACAATCTTGAATAGTTTAAAACTTAGTTAATACACCAATTTAATTCTTACATTTTAGGCTTGAAATAGGCACGTATTTTAAATTTTAGGAAAAGTTTTAAGTTCAAAATCAATTTTCAATGATTTCTCCTGTATTCATTACTAAATTTTAAAAACTTTATCCAACTGCAACAGAACAATATAGGGTTGAAATAAATACACATGCAAGAAATTATTTCCTTAACTTTATAGAAGGAAAGATTTTAAAGAAAAACTTAAATAAACATATAGAATGTTGTTTATTAGCATTATTAAAAATGAATTAACAATAAAATCCATCCTTCTTGTTTTGTTTCCAAAAAAAAAGAAAAAATTTTCTTACATGCGATTAACTGAAAAATATTTTATCCACCAAAATTATCGCAAGTGCATACAACTTATTCTGAATAATATTGCACCTCAGAAAACACTTTATTATTTCTAATGTTGAAAAGCTCTGGCTCTGATGTAGTAATAGAAATTGACAAGATGAAAAAAAAAAAAAAAAAGATTAATATTTTTCATTATATTCATGTATATATGGGATGTGGTGTTCTTAAATGTGAATGCAATAACAGATATTGTTAAAAAGTTATGGTTCTTGAAGCTATATGTTTTATCCTAAGTCAGAGCATCTTAAACTATGGATCACGACCCTATAACACTAGAATTTTGAAAGTGCCTTCTTTCGGATTACTCAATATTTGGATGTAAAAGCTGTTGGAAAAATCACTGAGATTATAAAAAAATTCATTAAAATTTAGCTACAATAAAAATATTTCATATTCATTTTTTTATATATAGTAAAATTTTCCTGATTTTCTTATTTTAAATTTTTAACTTACAAAAAGTTCATCGACCAGAAAAGGCATCGGAGAGGTGGGGATCATTTCTAAAAGCTCTGAAACTCAAAGGAAGAATTGTGAAAAAAATCTGCCTACCTACAGGTGAAAGCCTCGACAGAAAATAACTGCACATTGTCACTGTGAATGTGGAGCATAAGAAAACCTACAATGAGAGAAAAACAGTTCCCCAAGAAATTGTTCCCACTAGAAAGAGAATGGATCTTATCCAAGAAGAAGAAAAAATCTAGAGGAACTTAAAAATTCCTGCCTCAATTTTTCAATCTTGGGTAAAATTGTATTAATTATTGTAGATGGATATAAATATTATGTGCCAAGTTAAATAAATGAATGATTAAATTTGTACACTGAAAAAAAAATGGGTGGTGCAGTTTCACAGTGCTTATATACAAGCTGCCCTTGATGATATCTATAAACACCAAGAATCTAAATACCCTGCTCCAAGTTAATAACAGAAATCGACTTTACAAACGGTTTGATGAATAAATCAAATGATATTTAAAATTGCAAGGAAGTAAAAATATATTTACATCATAAAGACTTAAGAGACTATTTTTTTATGAAAATCATTAGAATTATAAAAAAAAAAAATTGGACAATCAGTGCTTTGTATATCTTTTTAAATTACAATCTAATGCAAACAAAGTGTTCCAGTTCTCCCAGTATCAGCATAGTAATGATAAGTTTACAAAATTCACAATTCCCACATACTTTTATTGGTTAGAAAGTCAAATTACAATTTTATTTTTAAAAAGTACATAATTTTGCTATCCAATCAGGATGCATTACCAACCATTCATGTTAAATCAAAACACCAATTTTCAAAATTTTGTCAACTGGCACAATTCAAAGGGCCTAAATAATTCAAAAATATGTTTTGGGAATTTAATTTGCTATAATAATTCATTCTAAAATAGGCAGGAAGATAACTTAATGTGTTAATGTCTCTTATAACCTGCATTGAATCAACTAACACAACAAAATAGAACTTAATTTCAAATTTAGGAAAATTGAGCTAAGAAAAATGAGCAAATATCCCATCGCTTTAAATATTAACAAAGTTAGAAAGATGAGAAGCACACAGAAAATGAAGAAGGTAACACAGATAAAAAAAGAAATTATACAGAAAGAAGATCACAAAGAATTATCGATGGAAAGGAGCAATTACATAAGCAGACAGACAACTGAAGCTCTTACTTTAACAATAAATTCACAATTTTTAAATAGTTCAATCTATCTATATATATAACGAAAACTTCAGTTGTGTAGGTGTAAAGGCATCTTAAAAGGAGATCGCATAATCCAAAAATCCAATTTATTCTTGTATTGGGATAATATTTCATGCAGACAAAACATTACGATAAGATATTCAAAAAGTATTTTAATAAAGTCCAACACATCACCACAAGTGAAATGTTACATGCAAACATAGCATGTGGTACCAGGAAGTGTCACACTGTAAAAAGAGAAAATTACAAATACCCACACCAAGCTTAAATACTCTACATTGAGGAATTCCTCGAAAAATGGGACTCGTGAAATAGTGAAGACCCTTGCGGCTCTTTAAGTTAATGAGGAAGTGCTTTTATCTTAGAAGTTAAGCAGAAATAATGCATTTATTTTTAAAAATTAAGTGGCATTAAAAAGGGTTTATTTTTAAGATAAAAAAAATCTAATTTATTATATATACATATTTAGTTTTCTACATAATTTCACTTTCCACAAGATGAAATTATGCATAACCGACTTTAAAATTCTGCATAATTTAAATTGATTTAATAAACAACTGCTTTTAAACTGATTAACATGAAAAAGCTCTCAAAGTGTATCTTTAATTATATCATAAAATCTTATGTATATAATTGGTTTTCTAACTGCTGCTAGTTAAGAGTGAAATTATTAATGTTAACTTGCAATTTCATAATGTGACAGGGCTGCTAATAAAAGGAAAGGCAGAAAAATTTAAAATGAGAAAACACAAATCGTAAAATAATTTTCATTTGTTCTTACTTTCTTTCTGTCTTTTGTTTTCTTAAGGACATATGTACCATCTGGTAATCGATCAAAATACTTTCGGGTCTTGTGGGCAATATCTAAAATGTATTTTGGCGGCATTCCTATTACTTCCACTATTTTATTCATTTGATCCACCTAAAATTGATAAAATTATATTAGTTTCAAACAATACAGCGTTTTACAAGCTATCAGAAATACAAGTTTAAAATATTTAATGAAATGCCATTAAATATTGACAAATAAATAAATCTGATTAAAATAAAAATTAATGCCGATAAATAATAAGCCACGCTACTCTAACAAAAAAAGCACATAATATTAAAAAAGCAGAACAAAAACATTTTTTATACATTGTATTAATAACATAGGAGCAATAACAAGTTTGAAGGGCGGGGACGTAATACTCTTTTTGACATGGGTGTTGTTAGGATCTTATTCACAGAAAACAATTTTTTAATGTGGAACACCAAGCATGCACAATTTTCTTAACAAGGCTAATTTTCATGCTTAAATATTAGGGGGAAAAAACACCTCAATATTACATTTATAAAAATGTATCAAATAAGACAGAACAAAGTATTTTTTTTATTATCTGAGGATATACCATTTATAGATCATAAATATAAAAAAAATCTTTTTACATTCATCAAGTAAGCAATAACCAATTTTTCTTATTACGAGTTTTATAGAGCAAATAATGAAAATCAATACTGATACAAAATCAGCCTTTTAGTTTTACTGATAATAGCATAGATTTTGGTGTGATATTATTTCATGCTTCCAAGAATTCTACCTTCATTAAAATAAAAATTTCAAGGCAATTCAAAAGTTTTCACTTGCAAAATTCTGCCACAGAATTGTCATGATAAGTCCATAAGTTCCCTCACTTCAAAATCTTAAGTGAAAGGCACACTTTTTAATTTGTTGTATAGGATCAATGGTTAATAAGCAATTTAAAAAGTTGAGGTTTTGCATCATAACTAAGAGCCCCTGATGCCTTTGAATTCTACATTAGAAAAAAGACAGATCTTAAATCTTATTAAAGAAAGCATAGATGATAATAATCAGTTACATTGGATTCGAGCACATCAGGGTCAACTGGGTAATGAGCAGGCAGATGAACTTGCTAAGGATGCAACTGTCAAAGATATGATCGACTATCATTTTAATTGATCCTGTGAACAATTACACAATGTGGCCAAAAGGAATATTATACTCAAAAGGCAGGAAAGATGGGATCAATACCAAAAAGGGCATTGGACAAAAATGTTTTTTGACAAAGCTAATATAACAAGAGTGATTGGTAACTTCAACTTGAACCAAATGTACACCGGTCATAGAGTTTTCAGAAAATATCAGGATAGGTTTTTCAACCGACAGCAACGTGTCGTTGTGGTGAAGAAATAGAAACAGTGGAGTATTTAGTTAAAAAATGCAAACTATGGTCCAAATTTCGAGTGAACTGGCCAAATTTAAATATTTTTGAACTGATGCAGATTTTATCCTATAGGAGGGATGCTGTCAGAATGGCTGAACAGCATCCAACTTTTCGGATCGAGGGGTTGGACACTGTTTGAAAACTATTAAGAAATGGAAATAGGGAACTTTTTTTTCTAGTCTTTGTGTCATTTTTCGGATGATGATGATGTCTGCATTGAATTTTGTTTCATTGTATTCTTAGAGAAGGAATGGATGGATTGTCTTTTGTACCGTGCGGACTAGGCCAGGTCGGGGCAATTTCTGGTAATCATAATTAGTTTATAATAAGCTGATAAGTTTAATTAACATATAAAAAATTTATTTCAATTTTGCTTTTTTTTACATCAAATTTCAATGCAAACTCACTATGAATGCTATATAATTAACTTAGCTACATGCATATTCATCATCTGATATAAAATAGGTTTTAAATAAATGCTCATACCTAAAACACTAAAGTTTATCAATATCAAAGTCGATTGCAAAGGTTTATTTACTAATTTAAAAAAAATCACAATTCCGAAAGATACTGTTAATAACTGTCACACAAGGCATAAAATGGCATGAGAAAAAATTATTAAGAATTCCAAATTTATATATTCATTTAGTAATTATCTTATAAGCCATCATGCCTAATGCTGCCACAACACAATTACAACCATCATGTACAATATTTGCATATATTGCATTAGATACAACTCGCATGAAGAATTCAGTCACACTCGAGATAAGAGTATAAGAAAAATAGTCAAAATACTGATAAGATTGTTCATTGTGTAAAAAACTAAGAATGGACCTCATGATAAAAGTGATTAGGTATATTTAAAATAACAAAAGTGAAAAAGTTAATATTCCCAGGTATAATTATTAGCTAAAACATATTATACCCATCATGATTTTTAAACAATGTAACACTATCAGTGATACACTGTTTATTAATAGCATAAATAATATATTTCACCAGTCCTGTTAAATAATGAACATGGATCAAAGTGCATGAATGACCAATTTGATCAAAAGAAATTTCATAATTCAATAAACCTGATTTCCACCCCCACCCCCCGCGAATGTCTTCCAAGCATGTGAAGAAATATTTTAACACTTGAAAGTGTCCATCATGGAATTTTGCAAAATCAAATAAAATTTTTAAAAATAACCACATTTTATGAGCTTCCATAAAATTTTCATCAATACTTTCAAAAAAAATTCTAATAAAATCCCATCAATTTTCCTAAAAATACTTAACACGAAGAAATAGACGTAAATTGAATGGATATTACACCATCTATTAGAAATTAATAAAAAATTTAATTTCTATTAGAAATTATTTTAAAAAAATAAAAACATACTGAAAATTATAACAACCCTTTAGAAATCAAAGTCATTACCTCATTTCCACCACTGAATAATGGTTCTCCAGTATGCATTTCGACAAGTATACATCCTAAACTCCACATGTCTATTGACATGTCATAAGCAATTCCCAAAAGGACCTCTGGAGATCGATAAAACCTGCTTTGGATATATTGGTATATCTGAAAAATTTTGATATAATATATTAGCAGTTCAGATAAATACGAATCCCTTTAAAAATCAATACACATATGTTGAAAATACTACAATCCTTTCTCTTTTTTTATATATATCTTTGGTATTTAAATGACAGTATTTTAAAA
>BGPR01028915.1:0-13919 GCA_013235015.1 Araneus ventricosus | reverse complement strand
AACACAATAGCTCAAAAATGTAACAAACAAGATGGGTGAATTTATTACATAATCTTCATTAATTTATATAATATATTTTTTCTATTACTTTAAATTCTTCCTGTTCTTATAGTATCATAGTATTTTTTTTATCTTCGTATGTAAATAAGCGCTTAAATAATGTGGCTCGTGATGGAACACAAAGATGCATCATTCAATATCATTCAATTTCTTTCGTAAGTTAAACTCAGAAGTCGAGCAAATCCCTTTCTTCGATCAGAAAGGGTGTCACATTAAAAGCCGACCCAGTGCCACTATTCGATATCCAAAAGCTCTTTACCCTCATTACTTTTGATTTCATAACACCTCACCTTTATTCCGCCAGCCTCCCACCAATCACTCCCTTAACTTTTGCCATCAATTAACCCGAGAATAAACGAACTTTGAGAGCCGAAAGCCATCCATTACTTGCCGCAGCCAATCAAGTGACACCCACCGCCTTTAATTTCTTCCCCACAACCCTTGTGTCAACAGGTGAAAAACAATTTACGGTTTGCCTGGATCAACAGCCGAATGGCGCTGTCCGCGCGATTTATTGGCGATATTCCCCATTTCCGTCGGAAGGGTAATTTATTAATCTATTGTGCGTCGCCAATCCTTTGGGAAGTTTACACGGGGTCTTTCCCTGCGAGGGAAACTTTTTCCCCAATCCATCCATTTATTTGCGCCGGTGTCCGCAATTTGGCTGCCTTAGTGTGACACTGCGCCAAGACGAATAGTGTCTCAAGGTAGTTTGGCTCGTATATGACTATTTGTGGAGGAATGGCGATGCTGTGCTTATAAACGGCGTAATTGCCGCTGGACGCTGAGGCTGTTTGGATTCGAGGTTAGTTTCAAATGACCACGAGACCCGAGGTGACCATTACGGGGTGCGTAAAACTCATATTAAAGGAAGAGAAACCAGCGGGAGTGACCTCCCGAAACTTTCTCGCATACGACCAGTAATGTGGGGTGGGTAAACACCCAGTTGGTAGGTAAATATTTTTGGGGTATTTATTTACCCAAGGCCTGGTTATTTTGAAAAAAAAAATTATGAATTGTGATTTACAATGAAACATATAAAATTTATCAATTCCCAAAAACTTTAATATTTTGCCAAAAAAAATTGCGTATGTTCGCAATTTTTACGCGCGCTGAGGTATCACAACTTTATTTAACGTTTCTGAGTAAGAAATCTTACTATAGATATCGCACAACATTTCAATACACCTCTGGTTAATCACAGGAGTCCATCTGGAGAATGTCAAAACGTTTCGTTTTGGGGATTGCCATAATTTCCGAAGCGCGTGTTTGCGGCTCGCTTCAATTTCCGCCAAGGTCAAACGCCAACCATACTCACTTGAGCAAAATAAGCGAAACGCTCGCTAACACATACTCGTAATGTGCATTTTGAACTAAATATGCAATTTGAACACCTGTTTTTCAACCGATTGAGACGAAAATTGGGCACAGATCTATAATTAATGGTAGCATCCGCGATATCAAGTTTTATTTATCTAAGCCAAAGGGCTTATGAGATACAAGTATGCGATTATACAGACCGACAGACAGTCAACCCGTTGACGGATTTGGCCCAAAAGTTTATACGGACCTACATTCATGACGATAAAACTGTGTACCAAATTTTATCCATCTAGCTATTCAAGTTTTTGAGTTATAGTGTTCGCATGACCGCGGACATACAGACAGACAGACTTCCTGTTGACGGATTTTGTCCAAAATTTGACAGAAACCTACAAATTGTGTGTGAAGATCACATACCAAATTTCATCCCCGTAGCTCTAATAGTTTTGAGTTATCGTGTTCACAGACATACACAATTCCAAAATTGTGTTTTTCGGACTCAGGGAGGTCTAAAACGTGGAGATTCGTCAAAATCTCGAGTTCGAATTTTTTGACGATTACAATACTTTCTCTTTGTATACTTCGTATACGAGAAAGTAAAAAGAACTAAGAGAAAGCTGAACCTGTCAGAAAAACCATGTCTCAAACCAGGAAGAAACCTTAAATGACCAAAAAATTTCTAGATTTAATGATAGCATTTTCTACATCAACCATACTATGCTTAATTAGTATTCATATTGGTTAATTATTTAAATATTTGAAGATATGGAAGTAATTAAAATAAGTAATTAAAGAAGATATTTAAAAAGGAATTAAATGAAAACTGATTCGTTTTATTCTTCAGATATTAACTTGCATCATTCTATAAGACTAGAAAATCATCCATCATGGTATGACGGATGGATGCAAATTGCCTTTTCATTCGAGAGATTTCTCGTCACATTTGACGTGTTTAAATAGATATATATGCGAGAGAAATGTTTAACATTGATTGGAAACAAATAAAATAAACATATGTTTTATGAAAGGAAATATTTTTTTTATTTACATATTTCTTTATTCAAAAAACCTCGCGGTAAACAGCATTCCGTGTGAAGTATTTTTCGTTGTTTAACAACTTTATTATAATTCAGCTTGTCAAACGTAAGTCAAAAGTTAAAATTGCAAAGGAATTCTTTTTCGAAATTCTAATCGAAACAAAGCACTTCTGTGCTTGTCAAATGTTGCCAAAAAATATTATCAAATTATATCATCACGATTGCAATAAATAATAATAATCAGATGCATCGTGGCGTCCAAACTATATCATGCGCATGATATACCACTGACGTGATTTACTACTTTCTATTAAAAAACGAAAATTAATTTGAAATATAGGATTTATATAATTTAAAATTTCTCGGGAACTATTGATCATAGCGAGATAAATTTTATATCAATCGATAGAAAATTTTATTTCACTATTTTAGAGTTATGAAATTTGAAATTAGAACGGCAATTACTCTTTTGAATTTAAAATGACTGAAATTTAGGTTCTCTAACAATGAAATAATGCTGTTTAACGTCTCGCAGTGCTATGGCTCGAGTTTTGTTGTTGGTGACGTCAGAGTGTTACCGAGAGACAGATTTGGGCTATTATATTAGTAACGATTAAGTTTTTTAAAAATCTTATTTTATGTTATTTTTTCCGTATTGTTATATTTTTCCCACGAAACTATTTTTAGACTGGTATTCTTTCTCTAAATTACGTGATATAAAAAGTCGTTACGCACTGAATGCAACGCTCTACAGAACAGGCTGTTTATTCTATAGCTACCAAATTTGGCAAAAACACACTTTTTGACGTAGACTTACGTCTCTCCATAGGGGTCTAATGGTGTGTCGGGAAAGGAAAAAATTATTCATGCTTTTCACGCTAAAGTTAAACGCTTATAGATCCTAAACCAAATAACAAATAACACAGAGTTGGTTTTAGTTTCATTTAACAGAGAAAGGTGGACATTGAAGATTGCAAGAAGAATTTTAGAATTTGGAGTCACGGTTTGGTCACAGTCGAGCTGCAAAGTTGGTGAAAATCACGAAACATTTTGATGACGTCACAGCGACCGATACGCGCGCACGCAGGCTAAGGCAATTCATTCATTGATTGCACGAAATATTACTCAAGGATTGTTGAATTATGTCGAATTTCGTGCTAAAGTTAAACGCTTATAGCTCCACAACCAAATAACATAGAGAGTTGGCTATAGTTTCATTTAACAGAGAAAGGTAGACATTGAAGATTGCAAAAATAATTTTAGAATTTGGAGTTACGGTTTAGTCACAGTCGAGTTGCAAAGTTGGTAAAAATCACGAAGAATTTTACATAGATACACTCACACAGACATAGAGTTAATAGTCACATAGAGCTACTTTAGTCACAGAAAACCACAGTTGAGTAAGATAAATAAGTCTACACCCCTCAATCCCAGCGGCCGTTTCGCAGAGATAGATCCCGTCGATTTTTATTTTGGGTGAAATTTTAATTACAACTTCAATAAACTATAACTTTGATGTTTTTCCGCGATAACTTCCGAAAATATTATAGTACAAAAATGATACTTGCATCATTTTAAAATTCAAAAAATTATCTCTTCAATGAATTTTCGTGTTTGTCTTACAATTTCTTCCTTGATTTTAATAAATTTTTCAAGTCCCGAGACGCTAGCGGGGAAGTCTTGGTTTTTGGATTGGAGACTCGATGTCACCGAAGTTATGACATTCTGGAAACAATTCGACAACTGTCATTAATTGTCCATTCTACATGAAATCTGTAATGTGTCAAACAGCTTCCCTTTGGAGTGGTGTAGAAGTATGGAAAGAGAGTGCTTGCTCGGGTGTCGTTCTTATTATTTGTTATGGTTCGAAATTAAGAGGTCGTTTTGTAAATGTTTTTTAAAATGTGGCTTCAACTCGGACTTAAAAGTTTTGAATTATTATGCTATGTAAAATTATTTTTCTCTCAAAAATCGAAAATAAGTTTTTTAAAAAAATTTGTATGTCAAATATTATTGGCATTGTTTTACATGACAGAACAAAATTGCATTAAATGTTAAAGTAAAAATATTCTACGAAACCTTTTTATGGAATTTTTCATTCCGCAATCTACTTAAGAAACCATTAAAATCGAAAGTGAACTAACATACCTATCAGTCACGTAGATTTTCATTTGAATAGTCATCATGCTAATCGAAAAGTTCCTTTTTTTTTTTCTTACTAATTTCAAGCCTTTTAATGATCTTCTTCAATTTAAGAAACACCTCCGACGCAGAATACTTTCGAACAAAAACAAGTATTTCATTTTACGCAAGTTCCGCAGACGATCTTTGGGGTGTTGCCAAAAATTTGCATCTTAAGTTAATGAAGTGATTATTCGTTTTCCCCTTCATTTTGATTCTCTTTTTTTCATACCTTTTAAGAGTTTAATGAGCCCCCACAGTCGCAGACGATTTTAAAAGGAAGTTCCTTTTTTTTAATTTCTTTTATTATTTTCCTTTTTCGCGAGAAAAGAAGTCTTTGTCATAAATTATTTACTGGTTCCTTTCACAAGAAGAAATTTGTCGTTTTTCAAGAAAGTAATTAAACCACGGCATTCCAAAATGAAAGTTTGTTTCTTATTTCCTTTTTCTGTGGTGGCATTCTTCACCGAGATGAAATAGTTAGAAGATAAAAGAGATAGTATGTAGAATTTGCTCTTTCACGCATAATTTGTTTCGATATAATTAAGTTTTGCGAGGTTGGGTTAGAAAAAGCAGAAAATAACTGTTCACAATAAAACATATTTACTTAAATATTCTTTTTCCTCTTCTTTTTAACATTTTTAAAACAATTTTCCTTCCATAATTTATTTCAAAAATAATTGCTAAAACATTTGTTTGCTATTAAATGAGGATTCAAAATATTTAGGTAGCTAGAACTTGACAAGTTTTTAGCGACATTTTATGCGTCTAACAATTATTTTCATATTCATTTCGAATTTTAATAAAATTTCATATTTAAAACAAATTATAATTTAAACAAACTTTTTAAAACAAACTATTAGTTTTTTATAAACTTCACAATACAATTTTACATTTAAAATGTCAGGCGGGGAAAAATGGGTAGTGGGGTAAAATAGGTAGTGGGGAAAAATGGGTAGTGGGATAAATGGATGAGTAAGGGTAAAATAGGTAGCGGGAAGAAAAAAATGGGTAGTAAGGAAAATGGGTAGTGGGATAAAATGAGTGAGTGGGGAAAAATGGGTAATTAAGGATAAAATGGGTAGTGGGGTGAAATGGGTAAAGTGGGAAGTAAAATAGGTAGTAATTGTAAAATGGGTGAGTAAGGTAAAATAGTGCAGCTAGAGGAGAAAAAAATGGGTAGTGGGGATAAAATGGGTAAGGTAAGGTAAAATGGGTAGTGAAGAAAAAATGGGTAAGTGATGAGTGTAAAATGGATAGATAAATTTAAATGGGTAGTAAGAGATTAAAATGGGTGGCTGGGAAAAATGGGTAGTGGGGTAAAATGGGTAGTCAAAATATATGGCTTTTAAAACAACAATTTTTTTATTACCTTTGTAGTTTGTTGAGTTGTATATTATAGTTGGCTGTTCTGACTTCCATTCCTCAACTAATATTTTTCACAGTTTCTTTATAAGTGAGTGGTAGCACATTAAACTGAAGTTGACAAGTCATGCCATAGTAATGTGTTCTAACTTTTCTGTCAGGGAATGTGGGTGTGAAATTAACTATATAGTGACATATATGTCTTTTTATGGATTGTTGTAACATAATAAGGAAAAATCTTTTTTAATCTCATATATTTGAAAAACAAGGGTAAAATAGGTATATGATTGGGCTGTACATTCGCATCTTGTAGGAAGATGGCATAATTTTTTATTTCAATAAATAATTCATTTATGATAAATTGGATGTGAAAAGGTAATATTCCATACCATCACTGATTTAAAAAAACCCTGCACACAAAGATCAAAATAACCAGTTTTCTCATGAAGAGAGCATATTGTAATCTTTCAGGTACAGGAAGCAGATGGTTTTCAGGAGAATCAGTTATAGTTAAAAACCTAAAGCAATTCTATACAATAGCACTTTCTTTGAGATTAAAGGGTTTTGCATCTAGTGTTTTTTTTTTTCTGCCATTGCTCAAATTTACGAGGAGCTATCTTTGTCTACAAGATATCTGGCACAACTTCTTTAACAAAGATTTGAAATACTTGAAAGTATCAACAAATATCATGCTTCAAATTCATATTGCATATGAATGTTTCAAACAAAAATGCAAATGTTAATACGAATAAGTGCTGGTGAGACACTACGTGGAGATGCGGTAGAAAGCTAAAAGTTCAGAAGAAAATAGGAATGTAAATTTCTTTTTTGAAAGAAGTATATCTGGAAATGATACCACCACTAGAAAATACAGCCAGCCAGAATGAGATCTAACAGTAGGTGAGCCTAATTAAGCATTATATTTGAGGGAAAAACGAAAGCAAGTCTTCATTAGCAAAATTATGGCTGTTGAAGGAGATACCTACACAAAACAAATATTTGAAAGAAATTTAAGATGGAGCAGCATATTTTCTGTCTGTGTACGACACGATTATATCAAAAAAATAATCAAATAATAAAGGCTGATAAGTAGGGAGGGTATAAAATTAAATTAATTTTTGAGGAACCATGGTCTGGAATCTGTATGGTGAGGAAACCTATTTATTTTGCCAAATTTGCAATATGAATTGCAGAACTTTTAAATAAGTGTCAAAAAACTTTTTTTTTATTTTACTTTTTAGATGTTAATTATATCTAACACTGCAACAAATAATTTATTTTCAGCATTTTACTTTACTATATCAGGTTGCATACCCATTTTACCCCACTGTTATTTTCACACCTAAGGTGAGGTAAAATGATTTAATATAAAACATGTCAGTTAAAACATATCCCAGCATATATATATCAAATTATTATTAATTAGAAAACTTGGTACACTCTTGAATGTGTAATGCATAGAAAAACAAAGTTTAATATAGAATATGTTTGATATTACTTTTTAAGTGAGAGATAAAAGTAAGATTTTACCCATTTTACCTGACCCTCGTATTTTATCTGAGTATTAAATCAGTAATAACAACAATGAAACACCATATTTGCAGTTATTATATATTTTATTTTTGGAAAATCAAACATAATGCTTTGTTGTGAAGCTGAATATAATCAAAATTTTTAAAGAATAATTTTTTTTTTAAATATATTATTCAGATTCAAGTTATGCAAATTAAAGTAATTTCAACACAAAGATCCTTGTTGTAGGATGAGTAATATAGAAAAAGCACCATCCCGGTTTTCAGAATCAAAAGATAAAATAGATTTAAATCTTACCAACAATGTTTTCACCCTTCCCATACAGCTTGCAACGGCTAATTACTCTTTTATTAATTTGAAGTGATTCGACATCGTTATGACCACATTACAAGGTAATTCATTATAGCGACCATAAATCCCCCCAAGCTGTGTTCCCTATATATGTTAATTTTATGTTTCTTGCCCGCCACAACACCAGTGGATAATTACTTGCAACAATTCAGAAATACAGTCGACGCTCGTTATAACAGTACATTATAAAAAACATTCCATTCTCTGTGCATAAAATCCCCAACTGTGAAATTTCCTATTGCACTATGTTATTATTTATTAACGGCTAATTACTCTTTTTATTAATTTGAGAATACTATCGACAACTCGTTATAACGACCACACATTATAAAAAACCATTCAAATTATAACGACCAGTCAAAATCCCCAATACATGTTTCCCTACTATATGTTATTTTACTTCCGGTTTTAACACGATATACAGTGTCATTCAAATCTATTCTTGTCAATTCAGCGAACACTCTTTGTGAAAGTATTTTTCCCAAAAGAACATGTTTCTAACGTAAATGACAACCAAATTAATATATTTGCCAAAGCTTTACGTAGATGTAGGAGTCTTCAAGTGTTACAGTTCAACTTTGACGGGAGGGAGAATTACCGCCACCACAGAGGAAATTGAATAGCCTAGAATAAAAAAACAAAAAAATTTCAAATTAAGACTTTAAAATGTTTTTTTGAAAAGCAAGTATTTATCATCTTGGGCAGAAATGAAGAATTATGTTTTTACCAAAAACACATATGCGAAAAAGACAAACAACCATTTCTGATTTTCATAGAAATAAATGTTTTTTGTAAGTATATAATAACACCTTTATTTTCTTTTCGTCTGTTTCAGAAATATATTTTTAATTGGTAAAATTTTATTTTTAATACCAATGATAAAAAATAAGTTGAGTATTTAGTTGGAATCTCTTTAAAATCGCCTATTTATACGGAACTGCTGAGCGTGCATGTGTATAGTTTTTGGTATATCACTATAGCATTACTCGTTGCAAGAACCTTTTTACCACTGTGGGACGCAGAGGTCGGTATATGAAGCGTCGACTATTACCAATCATATTTGCAAAAATAATCATAAATAACAATTAAATAATAATAAGTAGGTGCCGGAACGGTATTCAGCATTCCAAACCGACATACATCTGGATTTATTACACTGAAAATTAACCTGAAAATTTGGGAAAAGAAAATACAGCTGTGCGTGCGTGTATTCGACGGTAGGAATCATATTTTTTGAACATGTACTGTAACGATATTCAAATGTCTTCATTCTTCTCCGGAATAATCTTCTTAAATTTACACTAGATTATCTACAGTATATTTAACAATATTACGATGACACTGAAGGTGTGCTGAGGCGACTTGGAAATCACCTGTACAATAACTATCAAAAAAATTAACCAAGCAACAAAATATTTTTTTACGTAGATATTTGTAAGGTTTCTCTCTTAAAACGTCGATACACCAGTATATTTTATTCTTTTCAGAAACAGACGAAAATATTTCGAATTCCCAAGGTTGATTATTCGCATTATCTCCAAATGAATTGAATTATAGGTCTGTTAGTAACTTTCTCGCTCAGAACTAGCTGAGAATCTTCTTGCATTTCTTATTACAGGTATTGAGAAAGCTTTTACATGCACTTAAAAGGATGGCTCATAATGTATTGATTTTATCTTTTGCAGGATAAGTGATTTCATAGTATCGCCATTAGTTTCAGGTTATACCTTTTTTTAAGAGCTCTCGATATCATAGATTCTATCAAATATTTATGTGTATGAGAGAACTTATTAGCAGCTGTAAAGAAAAGGCATTTTGTCCTAAACTTTTTAATTTGGTGAAAAAAATGTCTCATTCTTCCTATTTTCTTTATACAGTATTTTTACTTTCTCCGTCTGCCAGAAGTAGCAAAGAAAATATTGTAAATCGATCGAACAATTCCGAACTCGAGATTTTGCAGAATCTCACGTTTTGAACCTCCCTGGGTCCAGAAAACACAATTTTGAATTATATGCATCTGTATGTCTGTGCTGAACACGATACTCGAACTAGATAGACTAGGAGATGAAATTTGGTATGTGAATTCCTTAAACAAATTTGTACGGTTTCTTCAATTTTGCGACAATCTGTCAATGTAGTCGAAAGTCTGCGAACACTATAACTCAAAACTGAATAGTTAGATGGATAAAATTTGAATTTGTTTATCATCGATGAATGAGATCCGTATAAACTTTTGGGCCGATCCCAAATCAACTTCCTGACTGTCTGTCAGTCTATAATCCACCCCTGTTCTCCAGCGCATGCGTTCTAGTACACGCAATCAAGAAGGGACACTCCAGAAAACTTGGCAGTTGCCAAAACAATTGGTCTGACAATTTTGGGTGACAAGCATTTAGGGCGTCTCTAGATCCTGTTGCAAAAAAATGCGCAGGGGATTTTATTTGTTTGATCTTACCAAACCACGCGTAGCTAACTTTGTTAACTGCGACGAAGTTTATTTAATCCTTTTATTGTCCAGCTATGATATAAGCCTATTTTTTCCTATAATAGACAGCTTTATGATGGTTCTATACATCCCATTTAATTTTGTTGTCGCTTTCTGTGATCTTTATCAAACATGTTATGGAAGGAATTACCCTCTAAAGAATTTGAACTGTATTAAACATTTTGCAGTTTTGCATCATTTGTTCCAATGTATTGATTATAAGGAAAGGATTACGCCACTTTGTCTAGACGGTAAGAGTTGGAAAAATCGGTTTCGCGTCTAATCATACGCATCTCTTGATTGATTCTTTGACGTAAATATTTTACAATCACTTATAATCTACAATAGAAACCTCTGATAGTCATTTTCACAGTTAACGATAGGTTCGAATTTTTTTATCCACAGCGGAGAGGGGGGGAACAGCACCTTTTTGGGAGAAAGTATACGAGAAAGTTTAAGGGAGTAACTCCCTCTGGTTAGATAATGTACTGTCATCGTCAAAAGATTTAACCTTCAGATTTCGAAGTCCGAGGCTTAACACTAAACACGACGTATTGTATAATTACACTTGAAATTCAAGGGGCGAGAACTCCCAATGGTTTGGTAATAAGATCCAATGCGAAGTATATTAGATCAGGTAAAGAAAATGAAATATGTTTTTTACAACAGATCTCGTTAATGAATTTTAGACTAAAAGTGGTAAACGATGTAAGTGCCAAAAAAATTCAAAGACTTCTTTTCATGTTCATGTTTCAAATAAGTAATGCTTTATAATATGGTAAACGTAAAAAGTGCCTGGTAGTCCTTCAAGTAAATCAAATGAGCATGTAAACTTGTCGGAAGTGTGAACTTTCTTGCGGTTGATGCGAACAGTTTATTTTTATTTATTTATTTTTATTAACTTTTATTTATTTATTTATTTTTATTTATTTATTTATTTAAAGAAAAGCACACTACAGAGGAAACTCCATTTACAGAGTGCTGACAAACACACAAAGAACAAAAGTCACAATGAGTAAATAAAAAAAATATGCCTTAGAAAGCAAAAAGTAGACCACAGAGAAAGTAATGCTGTAGGGTTGAGTTACCTCCACTCAGATGACGAGGCGTTCCTCCTTCGGGATTGTTTGGGCCGTGGCCGGGGATGACTACTTGAAGTCCGACCTTAGTTCCCCACTGCTGTCACGACGCCGCCTATTCAACGACTCCGCACCGCATGCCTAGACAGGATGGGGATAGCTCCTTTGTGATAACGATGAATTTCGACGTCACAAACAGTTATAATTAGCAAAATTTAACAAATATATTAACTGTAAATTAATTAGTCAAAAAATTAATTAAAAACTCTTAGTTCTCTCTCTACTCAAACTCTAGTTTCTTTTGGATTTTTAGCTTTTTGATTTTTCAAAATGTTTCTCGTTTTGCGATTGGACAGAATTCAGGCCACAAAGGGTATACTTTTGATTTATAATCTTACCCTTGACAGAAAATCTTGTCCATTTTAGAACTCCTATGGCGAGTGGTCTTTGAAAAAGTTAGTTATTCGGGTTCTTATCCATTCCTTCCATTTTGAATAACCTCTTTTACATTCTAAATTCTATTTTATGTGTTCTAAATATTAATTATTGTAATTGCTTGTTGATGCTGTTGCGTTGTCACGCAAAAAGGTGTATTGTTATCGTTTTTACTTTCTCGTATACGAAGTATACAAAGAGAAAGTATTGCAATCGTCAAAAAATTCGAACTCGAGACTTTGACGAATCTCCACGTTGTAGACCTCCTCGAGTCCGAAAAACACAATTTTGGAATTATGTCTGTCTGTCTGTGAACACGATAACTCGAAAACTATTAGAGCTACGGGGATGAAATTTGGTATGTAGTCTTTGAACATAATTTGTAGGTTTCTATCAAATTTTGGACAAAATCCGTCAACGGGAAGTCTGTCTATTTGTATGTCCGCGGTCATGTGAACGCTATAACTCAAAAACTTGAATAGCTAAATGGATAAAATTTGGTATACAGTTTTATCGTTATGAATGTAGGTCCGTATAAAAGTTTGGACCAAATCCGTCAAAAACAGGCGTTCAAATTGCATATTCAATTTCATTTAATCCGATTCTCATGCGCATGCGTATTGGTAGCAATCTGTTATTGTTGTAAATTTTATTTACAACAATAAATAATGTTTTCAAGCATCAATTGTTAACAATTTTTTATTGTTGTAAATCAAACCGATCTCATTATTTCAGCAAATCTCTTATTCACGCGCTTTTGCAATTGTTACGGCTGTGGTGGTATAAATTGTTTTCTTGGGAATTTAATTCCAAAGCAGAATTTTCGCTTTAGTATTTATTGCATTGCCTATTTTATCGCGCCTGCTTCAAAGTAATATTTTTTTTAAACTTGGCAACAGATGTTTGATTTCAGGTTTGTTTGTTTTTTTGTTTCACTTTCTCGTATACGAAGTATACAAAGAGAAAGTATAGTAATCGTGAAAAAAATTCGAATTCGAGATTTTGACGAATCTCCACTTAGAAAGTGTACGAGAAAGTTTAGGGGAGACCACTCCCGCTGGTTTGTTTAAATCTTCTGTTTCTTATTTATACTTTTTACCTTTTAATTTATATTTCTATTATTTGACGTCACAAACATTTTCCTATTGCAAAATGCGCAATGGATTCCGAAATTAAAGCGGCTCTGAACATGCTACGTGGCTATAAATGGCCTCCTCTGAGCCTGCTGGTTTTCTCTGTCTCTGAGTCTCGGCCTGGGGATCTCAGGATGGCTGATTCGTTACTCTATTCCGCCAATGGTCCGCCATGTATGGCCACAGTGACCAGTTATTTTTCTCCTCAAAACGGGACATTTTTTAATTTTTATTTTATATATAAATTAAAAAAACATATTTCGTCAGTTTTTATTTGTTATTGAAAATATCAGGAATAAACACGTGAAAATAAATAATCCATGTCGTCTCGGAATTTTTTCTGAAGAACACATTTTTGCTTTAGTACATTTGGTGTAGATTTTGAAAAAAGAATGAAATCCTTGGCAAAATTTCTTGAAATTTACTTTGGTAATTAACGCTGCTTTATAAACTGCGACCTGCGACTGTGTTTTCTAGCTCGTCAGCAACTTACTCGTAAGAAAAAATATCCTTTCCACGGGTGCATTAGTGCCTGGCAGACATAGAATATATTCAATAATTACACGAAAGTTCGTATGATTTAAATGATCGGCGTGGAAGTGTTTGAACAGTTCCACGCAACGACTCTCGCTTAAAATATTTCGAGTGTTCATTCTGTCACTTCGTGCGGTGTAATGTTGTGAGAACTAAGTGAGAGATAGGAGGCTTCTGAGCAATTAACACGTGTGTGACAAGTATAGCGCATTATTACAGAATAATTTTTTTTATTTTTGCCGCCTTCTTGCTTGAAATCAGCTCCCTTTTTAAAAACGGGACCTTTGGGCGTCCCGAAGCTGTGCTCGGGGACAACGGGACATTTGGGCGTCCCGAAGCTGTGCTCGGGGGCAACAGGACAGGCTACCAAAAAACGGGACTGTCCCGTTCAAAACGGGATGTA